>JABUQX010014406.1:0-33884 GCA_015478945.1 Trachelipus rathkii
TCGTCTGGCATATGTTTGGTTGAAAAGTGAATGATTGTTGTTTTTTTGTTTTGTTTGAATGCATTTATTTGTCAGAAAATAATAAATCACTGGTTTCACTTCTGTGCAAAGGAAATATTAATTTTTTGTATACAGTTCGTTTTTTGAACACACTTTATTGTCTGTGAGACGACTGTAGATGTGACTATTATTTATTATAGATATGTAAGTGTCAAGGAAGTTTATAGTCCATTTTTGACATCTAAGGTAATTTATATTAGATTAGTTAATTATAATTATATATTAAATAATTATTAATTATTTAATGATTTAATAATAATCAATAATATTAAAGCAAATGTGTACAGACAAATATCAACTAACATTTTTCTGCTCTTAATATTCAAAGAGTTTTTCATTTATGGTTTTATTTATTCGCTTTTTTGTTTTAATTATATTAAAATGAAGATAATTTATACTATTTACTGTATTTGCTACTTATCAATTTGTTTTAGTTTTTATTATTGCTCTTTTGTATTTAAGATTATATTTAGTTTAATGTTATTATTAATATTACATAGTGTTATTGAACTTTTACTCATTAATTAAATGATTGAATTATTATTATTAATTAAGTATTATTATTATTATATATGTTATTGTTATTAATTGGGTAATGTATAATTGATATATATGTATCAGCTTATGGCTGATAGTTGCTTTTTCCAAGTTTGTGAACTGAAAAAACTGGTACGGCACAGGACGACCAGTTTTTTTTTCTCCTCTTGTTGTGGAGAAGTTCCCTGAAGGATTGGAAGGATGTGTCCCAGAGATCTGTCTCGCTAAAGACCCAATTGGTTTCCACCCTTCATTTTGGTGGCAGCCCTGAGAAGAAATTACCGATTTGACCCCAATACCGTCACTGAAAATTAACCAAAGCCCATGAAAATTATCCCTCGCTGAAAAAACTCGCATCTCTCTGAAATTACCGTGTGACGACTGTGGAAAATACCAGGCGCACTGAAAGATTACCAATAACACCTGAAGCTGATTCACCGCTCTGAAATATACCCAGGATGAAAAATTACACCCTCCGTGAAAAATATGCCCAACTTGAAAATTACCTGTAGTGATCCTCTGAAATTACCGACATACTATGAAAAAAATGCCTCAACGTATAAAATTACACTCTGAATAAAATTACCCACTGAATATTCTTGGACGCGTGCTGCATTTTATTAATGTTCCCCGAAATCTGTTCCGCTGATTTGCCGTATAAGGAAATGTTTTGCTTTGTACTATGAATTTTTGTTTATAGGGTGAATTATTTATTTGAAATTTTGCTTTGTCCTATTTTTGCAAATGTCTTAGAAGTAGATTTGTTTTAGAATTTGTTGAACTTTTAACTGATTATTTTTTTTTTGAGATCTTTTGATTTTTTTCATGTAATTTTGTTTGTAATTGAATTTGTCTTATAGTTTGCTATTTAAGTTTAAATTTGTAAGCAGTCCATAAGTGTATAATACTTAAATTGCTGATCTCTTGGTGGTTTTTGCATTTATTTGTTGTAATTTAAATTCCAGGAGTGTTTTTAGTAAGTTTGTTATTATTTTTTAGACTATATTGACGACCGACTGACGTAATAAAGAACGACAAATCGATCATTCTTAATGATTTTGTTATCAATTTAATATCGAGTATGCTTTAATGTATTTATTTAATAAGAATAAAACAATGTGTGTTTGGTTTCCGCTCGCTTCAGTTTTTCCCGGTCAAATTTATCAACACCCACCACTCCTTTATAACTGATCTTTGGAGTGGTTTCTTTTATTATAACGAAACGTGACAAGTCGAGACTTATCGTGCGTCATCTTCACAAGCAATCTGACCGAAGTGTTATACTCTTCACCATGTCATTGCTTCACTGTACATCCATAAGGTTATTGATATCTCATTAACTCAGATGACTCATCATAGGACCTGTACTACTTTTCAGAACTATGATGATGAATCCAACCAAACTTTAACAATGCTTTTTCAAAAAATTAATAGTATCTTTTGTATCTTTATTGATTCTAAGGCCTTTGGCCTTTATAATATATTTTATATTTCCGAATCAGTCTTTAAAAATTCTAAAGCATAAAGACGCATTAGGCCCTGTACACACAAGAAGGAATCCGGCATTATGCGCGTCGAGAGATATATCTGCTATTTCAATCTGTGTTAAGTTCAGCTACTAGAAAAGTTTCCTGTCGTTTGTCAGACTCAAAATGCGAGTGTAGTCGCAGCGAACAAGAGATACTCAGGGAGATGGTGGTATCGTCAGTACAATGCCCTTTTGTTTGCTTTGTTAAGCTTCCAAAAACGTAGCTTAGGAATACAAGTTGTAAGATCGTTAGGACTGCGAATAACTGAGATATATTTATGTAGCAGCTGACGTGCGTTCGGCTAGTGCATTTTTGACAAATTTACTTGAACAACTGTACATATTACAGCGATTTGGAATAATCGTCTAAGAGAGCGTATCAATGTGTTCACATAATTATATTGATAGTTCCCACCAATTTATACTTGTATTATTTACTAAGTACAAGATACGACATCTTCCTCTTATCGTAGTACGTATTTTCTGTGCAAATTTTCCCAAGAGACCATTGAGACATAATTTTGCAATGGACCGCATCCCTGGGTTTTTCTTGAGGAGTTTCGTATAATATCAACTCTCCGACACCTTCCTTTTCTCTGAAAAAACGGACAAACTCTTTAAGTTTTTTTCCTTCGAAATCAGGGATCAATCTTAGTGAATATTATTTGGTGGTCCTGATGCCTCTGTTTTTATTTGTTAAGAAGTGGTTTCAGATACCCCTCAAACAAGAACTCTTTCTCTTTAAAACGACCAAACTTCAAATAAATTTAAATTATTGTCGTATCCCACATACATCTTAGGACTATAAACTTGAAATTTCTCATGGTGTTGTGTATATCACCTTCTTATATAAGTATGACTTCATGAATCTGTAATCATGATTTGCATTCGGACAATATTATTTCATTCCAACACATGTACATTATATATCACTATCAGAGATGAGGTGAATAAAAAATATTATTTAATTATTTGAGACACAATAATAGCGTAGAACAGGGGATGTAATAAGGTCGTAGATAACAAAGATAAATAAACTTTGTTAGGTAGAAAGTAATATTTAAAAATAGTAAGCATGTTGACACATGAAGTACTTTGATCATTTGAAATTTATCATTGATACCATTCCTAAATGATTCAATGTCTGGTATCTAGATCTTAGGATCACCTCAACATCATTATCAGAGCAGGGTGAGAGAGCGAGATATTCATAGTCGTGTGTCGTGGAACATAAAAGGATAAACGCGACGTGTTATATATGTTTCGCGTACGGTAAGCATTTCATGGATCTTCCTTTTAAAAAGTTTTTGAGTGCTTATGATATAGAGGATGTGGTGCGAGGAGTAATGCGCGTAACGAGAAGATCTCAGATCGCTGACCTCCAAAAATTAATTGATTTGATCCTGATGGTAATATGAGTCGGATGAGAGAACAACATCGTGAGAGAGAGAGCAAGACGTTGAATTATATAGCAGTCGTTATCATAGCTTATGTTTTCGGTATCACGAGATGAGATCAGGATCTTGAATGATATTGAGATCTCTTTATGTACACTTCCAATTTAGACACATGCCCACACACGTACTACATTAACCCCTGCGTTGAAGTTATAACCTATCTTGCTTGTTCTTCATGGTGAAATTGTAGCGGTCAACAGCCGGTACGCTACTGATTAATTTATATTATTATGTCTATTGAAGCGGTCATGGGGTTATGTATTAAGGATATGTAGTTATTTTACATAATCAATACCCGTCAGGGTAAGCCCTTGTCTATTTTTAAACCTTCTCTCCACCGTTGCGAGCGTGGTCTTATGTTGAGTATTATTTAAGTTTATCTTGAGTACAAGACCACGTGAGATGAGCTTTCGTATGTGAACAGGGATTTAGGGTTTACTTTCTGACCTATGATGAATAGTAATTTTTTTCCTCTAGTACTCTCACACACACATTTTTATATAAGTGTAAAAGCATAAAGGATCAAATTGTTGTGGTATATATCATATATATTATTTTGATGGAGGTGAGGAGTGTTTTATTTAGAAATTTGTATTAGTATATTTAATCATCTTGTTCACAGTACTGTTGTCTACTATTATTCAAGAAAGTTATATTGCATTTGTTTAATCTTATAAGACTTAATAAGAAGAGCAAATGTCTAGAGTTATTGTATTAGAGAGAGAGAGTTGTGATAGACCAGAATTATTCCTTACTCAAATGAGATGTCAATGTATCTTCCATTTAAAAATGTATAGGGAAAGAACCCCTTGGAATGATGCGGGCCGGGATGCGAGTAACACATTCATGCATATTATGGGAGAGAGGGAGGCGGGCTTGTTTATGACGCCTGGTGTGAAAGCATGTTACCTGAAGGTCTATATTTCGCATTCGACCCATTGAAATTATTTTTATTACTCTTCTTAAAGGGTTTCTGTTGATAGAACATCGAACTCACAGGGATGGAAATCTAGTTAATTTAGAATGCATATACGAACTGATTGATACAATAATATATCGATTCCAATAAAATAAGAGTAGCAGCAAACGCAAGATACTTGATAGTGACTTAGGATTATTTCTCTGTAACTCTCCATCTAGGCATAAGTTCTAAGTAAATTAATTTAACAGGCGTTTTTTTTCGGTCACTCTAAACTTTAAAAATAGTTCTTAGTATTTCCTTGATATAAAGAACCAGACAGATTGAGTGAGCATACCTTTGCTCAACACTTAAACAAACCATTTATCTGTACACATTAACGCAGTAAACAAATTCGGCCTTACTCCAGTAAATATTAGGACTAGTAATACAATTCTATTATTCTTCTATCACACTTTATCAATCTATAACGCTTTATCTTTCCTGGTATGATTCAGAATATCAAAACCTTTAATAATATTCATCCGGTTTTACAACAAAGATCTGTACTTTGTAACAGAATTTTATTGTTTCATTGTAGCAGTAGATGATAAATTTCAGTAGAAGCTTCTTTAGTGTCTCATGATTAAGTGTTCTGTTAGCTGGTTTTTGAAGTAAGCTTTTGTTGTGATAAGTCGTGTGTGAAGATTACCGGTAACGATCAGCATCTATAATTTGCACAGAACGTAGGCAGAGTTTGCAAATCGTTAATTGTTGCACTTTTGCCGCGTATTAATTATCTCGAAATTAGTTTGCATTAAAACGCATGATACAAGCTATTATAATAAGATTCACGGTGCATTAAATTCAAAGGAGCGATTCATAGGAATATACATCATGATCAAATGAGACCTTGAAACTTATCGTATAGACAACTGTCCTACATCTAATGTTGCATACCAGGTACTCCATTTAATTGACGAACGATATTATTTACCTGAGAGTTGAAAGTTATATGATCGAACAATAAGTATGTGCAAAAAGATTACCTGTTCATCATATGACATTCTTTTTCCTTCGGTATTTCTCAAAAGCATAACTTTAACTTATCTTCTGTTATAGCATAGTAAAGTAAAATGTTGCTGCCAATCAATGGCTTAAATGTAGTAGAAAGGGTCTATTATGATCTGTTGTCTCCAGGTTAGGATGGATGTATAAGGGAAGTAGAAATTTGAAGGGAACTGGGAATGGTACTAGGGCATGCGGAAGCCGAAGTATATGCGCACTAAGTCGTCTTGAGCGGGCATTTCGGTATTCTCGATTTTTTCAAGTCAGTAACTATGAAAGAATGTATTTGCTTTACATACGCTATATACATTTTTTCACTGCTGAGAGTGACTCTTCTGCCTTTCATTCTCATGATTGCATCACGAAATGTAAGTATGTTTGGCCTTTACAGCATTCAGCAGAACGAGTGTGAACTTTTCCAACTAAAGCACGGAACGTAACAGAGTGTTTGAAAGCATGCAACCTACATCGCCAGTTGTTCGTCTAGGAGACTTTCTACTTAATGTACTTCGATGTTTTGGAGAGACTAAAGAATATTTGTAGGAGCTCGATGCATCGGTTTGAACAGTCACTGGTTACGGGTATGGCGTACACTACGGATGCCTATTGTGGGCCTTCTAGCTAACGATATGGAAAAGCAGTAGCCATAACGATACTTTAGATTTTCTAGCAAATTTAAGTTTTCCCTTCTGAGGGTTGGACTTATGTTTGTAATTTGAATCGTCTCATCAATACTCCTTTTCCAATCACACAATTATTTAGTTTAGAAGTGATAGGGATCCTGTAAGATTAATTTATACAATAATATATTCTGTGTCAGGTGACTGATTCCAATACTGCCAAAGAGTGAATTAATCGCACCAAGGTAGCCAAAACAATGAGTTCACGTAGAACGAAAAATGTAATCTGTGCAAGCTCCACTAAGATCAGACAATGTCGAGACAATATAAGTTTCGGCTCTCATGAGAGGTTTAAACCTCGATACGATAACGTAACTTATATCGTAATTCAAAGTCATTTGTAAATATGGCATTAATGACTTCACTAGCTGACCATCTTCATAAACGAATGCTATACAAGATCCTTCTTGTCCATGGGAAGAAAGAGTTTTCAATCGAATAACCTTACTTCAATAACTCCGATGGAAAACGTATCCATTGAAATTTTTACAGCGTTCATCTACGCAGAGATACATGATAGAGTTTATGTGCGGATGTATAAAGATGGACTTGACGCTTTTATTCTTCTCTTTTACCAGCGTAGAGTCATTGTCATTTGCAGAAGGGTCTAGCCTGGAATCAACATAGTCATTTATGTATTATTTATGATATAATTTATTTTAATCAATATGATCCGATTATGTCGACACACACACACAGAAATAGAGTTGACACTATAATAATAGGTGGGAAACGTTGTTGACAATAATTATACAATAGCAGGTAGGAGCATTATGGGCTAACAGTAAGTATTGTTCTCGTTGTCCATAATTTAAATAAATAGTATTATTACGCGCACACACGCGATGAGCAATGCACTACACGACACCCATTGTTTAGAGGGTGCGATATGGAAGTGAGCGGTCACGTACGGTGCCGAGAGTTTTACTCAATGGAATTGGAGTGAGTATATCACACGTTCTAATTTCTCGAACGCACATAAGTTGTATTCGTGGTTATATTACCATATGTAACATAAATGCTGAGTGATACTCCACTCCTGCTATATCTTTTGGAGCTTGGACATTTTTAGAGAGAGTGTGAGAGCGTGGAGCGCGCGAAGCAATCTATTGAAGTTAGATGTTATTTGTACATTATTGCTATATTTCAAATGAGATTGAATAATCTATATATTAAATATACAGTGAAAAGAAGATCTTACCTATCTGAATGTATTTATATATTTATAAACATTAGTTATTGGCCTAAATGATAAAAAACTCAGACAAGAGTGTCTTTACCAGCAACATGAATGTCTTATTCTTCTATTAAAAATCCATCATATCTTTGAGACATAGTTTCAGATGTTTTAATATAGATCTAGAACATGATACTTGTTTCTAGTTTGCCCTTGTTAATTCACTCTGTATGTATACGGACTAGTTGCGATTGTCCCGAGTTTGTCTCATTCAAATAAATATATATAGTTATTTGGTTAATTTTAAAATTATCATCCCTTAATAGCGTCAAATCAATTTTTTTTGTAGAATATGCATAGCATCATTTGAACACATATTTATTGAGTAAAAAGGTTACGTGAGCTATAAAAGGTGCGTTGGCCAATATACTAGTACCCAATAATAGCAGATAAATAATAAGTAATAAATAAAAGAAAATAAAAAATATTATAAAATAAATAAACAAATAATAATAATTTAAATAAACTCAACATAAATAAACTACTGTTTAAGATAAAGACATATGTTAATTGATAAAAAATAGTTGGGAACACAAAGAAATTAAGTATTTATTATACTGTTATACACACTTCTCGCAATAATCGATCAAGAGATGAGTATATGTTGCGTGAGAAACGAGAAAGAGTATAATCAAAATATCGTATTTACGCCCTTCTCATGTGTCAAAACATAAAAAATATTAAAATTAATGAATATCAATATACACATCGAATATTCATTGGCATTACCTGTATAGGATATTGTGCAAAAATACAATTGAGTATCTCTGGTTTGTGGAGTTACCCTTGAGCGTACGTAAAATTGCGTAAATAAGTATTAGGTAGTAGGGTTAGGAGAAATTACTTGATACCATATGCTTTAAGTTGTGGTGACCTGCAGGCAAAGTGATCTCACGAGTTATAGGTGTTGTGAGATCTTGAGATCTATGTTGATAATAAGAGATTACTAATAATAAATTAAATAAATGAATAATAATTAATACATAAATGATAATTGATATTAATATAATAATAATAATAAAGTAAGATAATAATGAATAATAAACTGCTTGTAATGTTTGTTGAAATGTTTAACAGGATTTGTTTGATTGGCTTGTGCTTAGTTTGTTTGATTGAGTATGCGGTGTGTTGGTGAAGTGTTGTTTGTTGAGAGGGAGATGGCTTAGCGGTGGTTTGGATTGTTGTTGGTTGTTTGTGTTTATGGTGTCATTTGCCTGTTAACAATATATCACACGTTTTCAAAGTGTAAAAATGTAAAATTATAGCAACACATATTTCAAACATTATCGTACTATAAATATTAACATGGTTAAATCTTTCAGTCCGTTTTGGTTCCTATAAAGGTTATTTATATAATCGATTAGATCAATTTTTGATGGTTTCAATCGATTATCGATGTTTTAAATCGTCTTTTCACGTGCTCTGGGTAAGCTCACAAATTAATCGAACAAAAATTCTTATAAATTTCTTTTAATGTTCTCGACCGTAATTCGTGTAGTTAAAGATCGTAACTATTGGCTATTGGCACTGTAGGATATGCTCGGAAATCTCGTGGAATCTCGCTGGAAAGGCTATCCGAAGGAACGCGTGGGCCAAATGGACTAATTGGTTCTCCGGGACACACTCGTTAGGGTAGGAAAGTGGATAGGTACTTGGAAGACACCACAAACCCCCCCCCTTCCTAAAAAAAAAATAAGAAAATCATAATTAATCCAATATCTTTAGTTTTACATATTCTTTTTATAGTTTAATAAATTATAAGAGTATATATATATATATAGCATTATGAAGAGTTATCCCTTTTGCTATCTCCAACATATTCATTATATAGGTCAACGTACATAGATATTGTTTCCAGTTTCCATATTCCCAGTTCACCTCTGCTTCACGTCAGCAATTTTGGTCACATCTATATCGACTGAAATCGAGTTCCACTCAAACGCTTTAAATTTTTTTCTTCGATTTAATGTATTTTTAACAGTTCAAACCAGAAGCACGTAGAAAGACCCGAGTTAAAACATCGAGAATTAATATAGAGGGTAATAAATCATCATAATTTAAACTAGGAGATCTAGTTTCGTCTACAAAAACAGAATCACTATCAGATTAATTATAAATACTTCTAGGAACAAAAGGGCTAAATTAACATTAAATAATTTATAATAGAGATATTGTTTTGAATAGAACGTGTGATAGATTTAATCATCATTTAACTTTGAACGTGGTGGTATATTCTACAGCAACAACAACAGACACACAACAACAACAACAACAACACGAGCAACAGCAGTCTCAACAACAACACACAAAACAACAATACAACCAAATCGAATTGTTTCTTTAAGAAAGTCAATCAGTGTATTGGATATTAAATTGATCTCACGAACTTAGGAATGTATTCAGTCAATATACTCGTAAGTTAATTATTGACAATAAATTCTCTAAATGTGGCCATCACAGAAACCTAATCGCAGTATTGACACCTCACTCTGCACACTGAGGCCAGGTTCAAGCAATAATAAGTGTGCTATTTGGTTTCAGGACTTAATGTGTGTGCTCTCTAGCCTTATAGCTAACACTCACACACATATACAGAATATTATAGTACGCTCTCAAGGGGACTAACCAACGCGAGCAGAAATTGTGATCCTTGCTTTTGTGTATGCCGTCACGGTAAGCGCGGATATGAGAAAGTTCGATGGAAGTTGATCCGTTCATTTAATCTTATAGTGCTTTTGACTACCAGGGCAGATATGAAGTCTGACGGGGTAAGTGTAGAACTTTATATAGTATTGTACCTGTTGTTCCCGAAGTGAAAGAGTGTTGTTGCGACGATGTGACGAACTGAGGGGGTAAAATACGACGATTTATTGGACGTGGGTGCTTGGCAGAACGTACGCGCGGGGAGCGAACTGCGACAGCCTAGCAATGGCCTTAGGACTGATTGATAGCGTCCTGTACTATCGTAACGGATGTAAGATGTGTAATTGATCCTTGATAGACGCGCTACCGTAAGTTTTATATTCGCAGCTATTTCGATTCTGAGTACTAGAGTGATTATTATTATTTATTTATTATTATTGATTTATTTATTATTATTATTGGGGATTATTACTTCAGTTGCTAAGAGATCTTCTCGCTAACCTGTTTCTCCAAATAGATATCTATATGCAAACAGTCTTGATTATGAAAATTATGTTGCATCGCGTTATATCCACTTGCATCAAAGTAATGCAATTACTTAATTCATAGGGGTTATTTGGAGGAGGAGGACTGGTTAGACGTCTGAGCAGCTGCGTAATAGCATACAGAGGTGAATTGGTCAACTCTAGTATAGAGGTGTGAGTCGTTATGGAGGGAGATAAAGAGCAGCGGCTTCGATAAGCATTCTTAATCAAGAGTTCTTACGATCAACACTTTAAGACACTTCCAGCTTGGAGAGCGATGCGAGGTTGTTTATTTTTTGTGAGCGGGTTAATTTTCAAAGATCATGATTAGTTAGATAGGTTAAGATTTTTTTGTTTATTTGATTTAATTAATATAAATTCTCAATTTAAAAATAGGCACTTCGGTAATACCTATCTAATCAAGCTAATTATGACACGTAAAATAATTAATACTTATCATTAGCTAGGTAGTGATTATTATATGATTTATATCATTTCTAATAATTAATAGTACTCGTATTGTCTTGGCATGAGAGGAGCGTGTGAATATAGGAGCAGCAGGATTGAAGTAGAGAGGCAGTCCTCACGTGAGTTCACAGGATACAGCAAGCCCTTTTCAGAAAATTGGTGAGTGGTGTGGTGTGGTTGACCCGTGTTGTCATATACAATATATATCGTTAAGTGATAGGCTTAGGCAACGCAGAGAGATCGAAGGCGGATGTGTGCATATGTTGAAATACGAACTTATATTTGATTGCTGAGAGTTCAGAGTTTGCCCTTCTTTAATTTTTGAGAGAACTTGTATATTATGTGACTTAGTTAGGTCATAATAATAAAATCGCACAAAGGTTTGTGAGTGGCTGAGCCCCTTCGAGATGGAATGCCTGGTGATAGTAGATAATGATATAGACTCACTTATAGACAGATCATATTAAATCCATTAGTCTCTGTAAGAAGAGATACTTAAGAAAAGTCAATGGAAGAAGCATCATCACTTATTGGTATAAGCCATTGATCGATGCAACAGCAAGCCGGCTCATGTGTGTACCAAGAGAGAGTTCTTGATAAGCATCGAGTTGTTGGAAGGTGATGGTCGTTAAGTGACAGGTCATATTAAGAGTGGCTACTATATGTCAAGACTGTAGAATTGAGGATAGTACACTATGAGGGTGGGGATTTATATTCACTTTGTTTGGCGAATGATCTACCACTGAGCTAGCCGGAAATATTATGTAAATATCAGTTACAAGGAATATAGCTCGACAAATATTTGGGTGAAAGAGAAATGATGAGACGGCTTGGAAGGATCATGTCCCAGTCCGTGACAAGTGCTATTCTTTTAAACCAAAATTCGAAAGATAGATTAAAGCTACTGCTTTCTCCAGTGTTAGCTAAAGGCAAGGCGATAGGAAGTGTAAAACCGATGCATTCGCAAGCCAAGCAAAAGTGCTATTGGATTTTCAAACCTCGTGTTACATTAAGTAAAGTTTCACCTAGAGAAAGGCGATGTAGGTTGCGCTTTCAAATATCTGTGTGGGTCCCGTGTTTAGGAAAATAACTCGTGCAAGCGTGGTGAAAGGCCAAACATATACAGTTCGTAGTACAATTGGAGGAATGAGGCAGAAGCATTAGCTAAAAAGATTGTGTATGGAAGTAATACAGATTCCTGTGGTGCAATAGTAACTGCACTTTGAAAAATCGAAGGAGAATATCGAAAAAATGCCAGGTATGACGGTCAGGTATTCGGGTCCGTGAAGGTAATGAGTAATGAATAGCTTGTATAATTCTGCATACACTAACGGAGGAACAGAAATGAACCCTTTATGACATTGATAGCGTGGCCAAATGAGATAGTCGAGCAGTAATTCAATTACTTAATGCTATTTAACAGAAGATAATTAAAGTTATGTTTTGAGACATACACAAGAAAAAGAGAGCATATATTGGACGTGTATTTTGTGCTCGACTGGTTTATACTTTCAACAGCTAATAAATTCGCGCGATAAAATTAGACTCGTGACAATTTCACTGGATTAGACAGTGTCGTAATACGATAAGTGTCAAGGGTTCGATTTGATGCATGAGGTATTTCCATGAATGTCGTGGAATGGTAATCGGTGAATTTAGATAACATATTGCAGTTCTGTTTTAGAAAACATCAAGATAATTATAACGGTGCAAGAAAATTAATGATTTGCAAAACCTCCCTCGTGCAAATAAATTCTGATCGTTACGGTAATTTCAAACACGATTGCACAAAAGCTTATAGAACTTCATCAATCCATTTTTGTGTGTGAAGAGAGAATTCTCCAATCATAATTTGACCACATATCTGAAAAAGACAAATTAAAAAGAAGATAGATAACTCGATACCGCTTGCGTCATTAATGAACATGTTACTCATGAATATCGAGCACACTACCCAGGAAAGATAAAAGGCTTTATGATGAGTGAAAACGGAAGAAAGAAATAGATAGAATTGCGTTGCTATTATTATAGTTGGTGATCCATTTGTATATGCGAATGTGTGCACAGATAAGGAAGGTGAGCAGGTATGCCCACATTGTGGTTCAAGAACAAGAACATTTAAATAAGTCAGAGGCCAAAAAACCGCCTGTAAATCAATTTATAGACTTCCTGATGGAGTTTTCAGAGAAGAATCCTAGGTCAAAAGTCGTTGTTGCTGCACATAATGGCGGAAAATTTGATCATCAGTTCGTATATGCATCATTACTGACCCACCCGAGTTCAGATTCTATCAACAGAAACCCTTTTAAAAAGAGGTAAATAAAATAATTTCAATGGGATCGAATGGGAATATACACTTCAGGATACATTGCTTTTCACACCATGCGCATTGAAAAGCTTACCTAAATGCATGGTGTTAGTGAAAAAGACAATTCCAAAGGGTTTCTTTCCCTATACATTTCTATATGAAGACATACATTGAATTAATATAAGGACCTATTCCTGATAAAATTCTTGGGAAGTGAGAGAGGCTCAACTACTTCAAAAATTGAACTCATAGGACGAAGATAGCTTAAAATGAGTGAAATTGGAATTATAAAAACCTAAAATGAGGTTTAATTGGGATTCGAATCCAAAATTAAGTTTTACAGCCTCAAAATTTGGTTCAGCGATCCCAAAATTGCTTCCACTAATATCTTAAAAACGTGTGAAATTGCAAACCCTAAAATCATAAAATGTGGTATAATTGGGGACCGAATTCAAATCTAGGATTTACAGTTTTAAATTTCGGGTTTTAAGACCACAAAATAAACCTTTCACCTACGAAGCAATTCGCTGGCTCTTGTATCAGAGAAAATTGAACAATATAGACATAAGGCATGCTCGTAACGGGGGAGAAAGGTTAAATTAAGAACAAGTGGCTTTTAACCTGATGGTTGGTATGTAAAAGGTAGTGAAACTGCTTTCCTATACATAGGGTGCATGCATGGACATAAGAGACTGCAATAAGAAAAGGATGTTGCATAACGTATCGGCTGTTGACGGCTACAATCTCACCAGGAAGACAGGAAAGATAGGTATGAAAAAGAGTCCGGGTTTAATGGTAGTAACTTTTTTTGGAGGGGTAAATAGAAGCTCGGACCCCAAAACCTTCAAGACCTCTGATCAGACGAGAAAACATAAAGCATTAGTGCATATTCAACGTCTCGCAATGATGTTGTAAAACAGACCAAAAAGACAATCATGGTTGGAGGCCGCACTGAAGCCATTCGTAATTACTACCTTCCAACTAAAGGACAGAAGAATCAGTATTTAGACATGATACAATCGCTGTATCTTATGTCAAAACGGAATGAATACCCTTAGGTGGCCCTAAAAACTAATAGGGATGAAGTACCTGACATTGAATCTTAAGAATGGTATCATGAAAAGTATTTCGGTGTAGGCTTAACGTCAAGATTCTCTCCTCAGGACTATACATCCGTCCCGGTAAACGACAAAAATAAATAATATTGCCACCCGTGCAAATGTGTGAAGAAAATGTGCGAAAATGCAATCATGACAAGAATGAACGTGCTTGAAGGTGTTAATACACAACACGAATTCCGTTGGCAATAGAGTAGGGGTAAGAAATATTAAAAAGAAGTTTGTCGTTTAAAGAGAAGGAGTTTTTTTGATTGAATAGGAAGTGGACCACTTGTTAAAATAAACAGAGGCACGGACACCAAATATTCACGAGACGATCCTGATTTCGAGGAAAAAATTAAAGATGGTCAAATTATTTGATGTGAAAAAAAAAATATTCCCAACTCAATATTAACAAATCAAGAAAAGCGATCGTGTGTAAACTAATAACTAGCTTTATTTATACAAGTCTCGTTGGGAAAATCTGACAAAATACGCTACAAGAGGGCGATGTAGTATGTACTAGTGAAAACAGTATGGGAATAATCATCAATGCGACAAAGAGTCACTCAGCATTATTTCCAATAGGCGTATATGTTTAGACAGTTGTCAAAATGCACTAGTGCGGAACGCAGCTGCAACTGCTACAAATCATTCCTACGCATCGTTTACAGACTGCATAATGACGTAATAAAATTATACGCGCTACTAAAAAGTCAATACAAAAGGGCATGTAACTGCGATACAGACTGCTTGTATGTTTGGTCACGGGAAAACGATGAAGTTATTCGAAACGGGAGAACTTAGGTAACTAAAGATAAATAGCAAATAGCGGTTCTGAGCATATGCTGATTCTTTGTGGTGTATGGACCTAAGTCTTAATGCTGTTAGAATAAGACTGGCAGATGGAAATGAGAAATATATTGTAAAAGCCAAGGGTCTACAATCAATAAAGATACAAAGGAACATAATTTTGAAAAATTGTGTAAAGTAACGTAGATGCGTTGCTCTGAATAGTATAGTCAGATGAATCGCTACATGATATCAAAAACCTGATGTTACAGTGAATGCAATGAATGAAATACAATTTGATAATGATATGAAAGATTGATGTACGAAAGACGATGACTACCCTCATAAGAAAAGCTGCACGAAAGACGAGTAACAGAATCCTATAGCTATTTACACGGACCGTAACAGAGGAGGGCTTTATGTATAGGGCCTAATATAACTTTCAGCCTGGGAAATATGGAGGTCATATTTGATTGAGGTACTAAAGATGATCCAGACACAACAAGCCCGACAAGCGAATCTTTTTAAAATGGTCATGTCGCACTGCACAGTATGGTTATAAGGGTCACATTAATTTTCCCATTTAATATGTTATAAATATTATTATTCTAATGTAATATTAAGTGTCAGAAATAAATAATTCTGAAAAAATTAAATATAAAAGTTATTTTTTATTATTCCTTACATAAAATCATTTCATCGTTTCGAGTTGATATTCTGAAAGGGGGTGTAGTCCAAAAAGAGATAAGCCTAAAAATAATTTAGGTTTACTATTACGTAATGTTGTGGTGTGTGTGTGTGTGTTGTGTGTGTGTGTTGGGTTGGTGTGTGTGTGTGTGTGTGTGTTGCGCTGGTGTGTGTGTGTCATTGCTATTGCTGTTAAATTACAATAGTAGGTAGGAAGTAAGTATTTGTTAAAGATTACTGTGTAATGTAAAATAACATTGATATGTTAGAGATATGCCGTGAACAAGTGTGATTAGTTACTTTTGCATGTAAGTAGTTACTTACTAGTCAAGTAATTGGAATTTGTTAATCGATTAGCAGTTTTTCGGCTAAGGTTGTCAGGTTTGTCCGTGCAGGCATTAGTGTTCTAGTTCATGTAGTTTGTGAAACCTTATTAGTTAGAGTATATCGGCAGATCAGGCATGATAATTAACCAATGTTGTGGTAAATTTTGCTAATTTACAATGCAGTGTATGATAACGTGAATGGTAAGTCTGCTCAAAATAAGAAAAGCCACATTTTGTCATGTAGAGTGTTTCTTTACGGTTTAAGTCGGGGTTTTGTTTAATGTGTAACAGTTAGTTCATCGTGTAAGTTGTTAGTTGCTCTTGGGGTACATATTCTTCTAGTCGGATGATGCATGTTAAGCGTATTAATGTGAAACCCTTGTTACGCTATCTTATTATCATTGATTTTGTTGTACTTTTGAATGACGTTGCCTCATGGTTAATCCAAAATGATACCAAAATTGACTAATCAATAGATCGAATAGATCAATAAGGCCACAGAATGGAAGTGGGGTGGTGATTGGATTACCTGACATTTACTGATTAGTGGTATTAAAATGTAAATTTTTACGTTTAAAACATGAAAAGTATAAAATTTTAAAAAAAAAATTTAAAAAAAAAAAAAAAAAATAAAACAATAAAGAAAAATACAATTAAAAGAATAAAGAAAAAATTTGAAAACAATAAATCACATATGGCCAATTGTTTTTAATAAAACTTATTAAAAAAAAATTAAAAAATACTAAGTAAAAATCAAATAAATAAACTTAAATAAAATAAGTTGGAAATACAAAATAACAATAATTAAAAGATAAATAAAATTAAACAAAGTATAAATGCAAAATAAAACTTATAAAAAATAAAGTTGAAAAAATAAATCTCAAAATATTCTAGTAAGTAAAAAAATTAAAAATTAAACATCAGAAGTAATAAATTGCAAAATTAAAAATTAAAAATAAAAATAGTAACAGTAATAATGTGTCAACTTAGGAAAAAAAATATTTATTACGTTATAAAAGAAATAGACAATGAAGTCTTCAGCATTTAGAAATAAAGGTTATTATGCAAGATGCAATGCACTTGACGATATGTACAATGATAGAACAGAAGCAGTTAATTAAACATTTGACTTGCATTATCCCTGGATGTATTAAACGTTTGATACATACTTTCGTCCAGCACCGGTCCACTCCGATTCTTGATCCTTCTCATCTTCCTCCTTCCTTCCTTCTTCCTCTTCTCTTTTCTTTCTCTCTTCTCTGTTTGCATATCCAATCCATCTGCTTTCTCTTCTTCTCTTTTTTCAGGAAGGGACCCCTCCGGCGGGGTCCTGGAATCCGGAAACCGAATCCACAACTCCGACCGACGCCGTTGCGCTCCGACGTCCGCACGCCGACGCCGACGTCGACGCCGACGCCGGACTCCGACTCCGACTCCAACCCGTGTGTCAACTCTCTGAGTTTCAGCTTTATACGATCATTTTAAATTTTTTTGTGGGCTCGCATCCCCCTTCCAGGGAGACCAGAGTGACGTAATCTCGTCTCCGACGAGATTACGTCATCATAAGTAGCTCGCTCCAATTCACTCCCTAAATTAATGATTGGCAACTTTTCAGGACGAAATTTGATTGGCTGACTCAGGGGTGACCACCCCTTAGGGGTGACCTATGGTCATCACCAAAACTCGCGTGGGACAGTTTATCACACACAATGACCATAATCCAGTTTGAAGGCGATAGCTCTATTCCTTCGTATCGAAAAGGGTGGCAGTGCGAAGTGGGTAATACGACAGCGATAATCGAATAGTATTATTGTAATTGATTCTTTCGATTACAATTTCAGGTGCTAAATTGCCAAAGCAGAGCAAGTAGAAGAGATGATTTAAAGATCGGATTTGGGGTAATCGGATCACGATCAAGGCGATTGGAACCGATCAAAATGACGTATCGATCATTTTAAACCGCTCTAGGAACAAAAAGCCCCGTTTGGGGCTTCGCCCCCTTTTGGGGTTAAAATCCCTGAGTTCAGTCTCTAAACCTCGGAAGTCGGTCTTCCAGACCTTAAATTCGGCTCACGAGCTTAAAAACCCTAGGTTGACGATCAAACGTAAAACTGAAATGAAGATAGGAAATTTCCAAGTCAGGTCGCCCGAATTGACTGGAATTTCCAAAACCTTCCAAAGTTTCAAGCCTTTGCCTTCGCCGTGCAGGGCCTGCCATGGGGAAAATCCCCAAAAATCCTCCGAGAGTTGGGGATCCTGGCCTGGATTATGACATACAACGTTAAAAAGTAGTAAAAAAGTAGCGTAAAAATTGCTAAAAAGGACACATGAACGGATTAGGTTGCCCTTTTAGGAACCAAAAACCCCGGGGCTCTGCCCTATTGGAGGCTAACCTCCGGTCTAAAAAATACCCCTAGGGTAGAAAAATAAGATGTAGAGTCGGGGTCTCTCGGCAGTTTGGCTGTCAGTTGTCCACCCTTATACCTACTATATATATATAAATTAATATACAATATAGTATAATATTATATAAATATAATATATAGATTATAATATATATAATATAATATTATAAATAATATATATGATATAAATTAATAATTTATATATAATATATAATTATAATATATATATATATATATATATATATTATATATAATATATATATAATATATATATATATATAATAGTAGAGTATATATATATAATATATATATATATATATATATATATATATGATGGAAAGCGTTCGACTGGTGGCGACAGGAATGAACAGTCCTTCACTAACAATGAAAACGTTAAGATTTTGCAGTTTTGTCACATTCGGCTATTACCAGTTGGAGACCGTCTTTTATGGTCTGCTAGGTTCTGATGTAGACTGTCATACATCCCCCCCACCATCACCACCACACTGATAACACTGATAATTACCGGTTGCAATCAGGTTGGTTGCTCGGCTTGCATCTGCTTTTTGTCAGACTAGGCACCGATTTGTGTCGGGATGATCAGTGGTTGGTGTCAGGCTTGTTTCCGTATTGAGTCAGGCCGGTAACCAGTTGGCATCAGGCTTGTCTTCGGCTTGTGTCAGAATGGTCATCGATTGGCGTAAAGCTTATTCTGGTTTTGGTCTTGGTCACAAATTGACGTCAAGTTTACTTCTAGTTTGGGTCTTAGTCGCCAATTGGCGACAAGCTTATTTCTGGTTTGGTCTTAGTCACCAATTGGCGTCAAGCTTATATGTGGTTTGATTCTTGGTCACCAATTGGCGTCAAGCTTACTTCTGGTTTGGGTCTTGGTCACCAATTGGCGTCAAGCTTATTTCTGGTTCGGGTCTTGGTCACCAATTGGCGTCAAGCTTACTTCTGGTTTGAGTCTTGGTCACCAATTGGTGTCAGACTTATTTCTGGCTTGGATCTTGGTCACCAATTGGCGTCAAGCTTACATCTGGTTTGGGTCTTGGTCACCAATTGGCGTCAAGCTTATTTCTGGTTCGGGTCTTGGTCACCAATTGGGGTCAGGCTTACTTCTGGTTTGAGTCTTGGTCACCAATTGGTGTCAGACTTATTTCTGGCTTGGATCTTGGTCACCAATTGGCGTCAAGCTTATATCTGGTTTGGGTCTTGGTCACCAATTGGCGTCAAGCTTATTTCTGGTTTGGGTCTTGGTCACCAATTGGTGTCAAGCTTATTTCTGGTTTGTTTCTTGGTCACCAATTGGTGTCAAGCTTATTTCTGGTTTGATTCTTGGTCACCAATTGGCGTCAAGCTTACTTCTGGTTTGGGTCTTGGTCACCAATTGGCGTCAAGCTTATTTCTGGTTCGGGTCTTGGTCACCAATTGGCGTCAAGCTTACTTCTGGTTTGAGTCTTGGTCACCAATTGGTGTCAGACTTATTTCTGGCTTGGATCTTGGTCACCAATTGGCGTCAAGCTTACATCTGGTTTGGGTCTTGGTCACCAATTGGCGTCAAGCTTATTTCTGGTTCGGGTCTTGGTCACCAATTGGGGTCAGGTTTGTCTCCAGTTGAGTTATCTTAGTCACCAGCTGACGTCAGATTTGTCTTCGGTTTGCGTGGGGCTGGTCCCCGGTTAGCGCTAGGCTGGTCACAGGTTAGCGCTAGGCTGTTAACCGGTTAACATTAGGCTGGTTACCTCTTATCGCTAGACTGGTTACCGGTTAGCGTTAGGTTGGTCTCCGCGGTTAGTGTTAGGCTGGTCACCGGTTAGTGTTAGGTTGATCACCGGTTAGCGCTAGACTGGTCTTCGGTATGCGTTGGTTTTCTCCACATGGGAGTCAATTAATTTAGATATTTGGAAAACTTTATCTCTTTTTCCGTGTTTCCATCTAATTACCCTTCCGTTCTTTATCTTTGTCTATTCCCTATTATCTATTCCTTCTTTCATTTCATTCCTTATCTACCTCATTTCCTTATTAATTCCCCCCCCCACACACACATTTTTCTACCCCCACCTCTTCCTTCTCCCCCTCTGAACAATTAAATTTTCATGACATTATGATATATTTTATTCATATACATTTTGAATTTTGACTATTAGTGGTGTTCTTAAGGCGAGCGGCATGTTGCATGCGGCATGTTGCATGCGGCATGCGGCGTACGGCGTGCGGTATACTAGTATGTCTTCTTTATTTTATAATATAATATATATTATATATATATATATAAGATTATTATATAGTATATATAATATATATATATTATATTATTTATATATATATAATTAATAATAGTATTTTTAATATTATTATTTTGCTTATATATATTATATATATATATAGTTATATTTAATATTTTTATTTATATTATTAAATAATATATATATATTTATAACTATAATAAATTTATTTAATATATTATTATATATTATATGATATTATATATTATATTGAGATGATATTATAAATATTACTAATAAATAATTATATTGATAACAGATTCGGCAATCCATATCAAATTATCTCCAAAAGCTATATTAAATTGAATTAGTTTGTTGGAATAACTGGATCAGCCAAAAGAATGAATGAAGAAGATAACTTCGACTTAAATACAAAAAAATTAATATAACATTGATTTGGTACTAGTTGGTTCTGTCAATTCTGAAGTCGATTAAACTTTTTTACTTCTACTAGGCCTACTTCCTGGCTAGTTCAAAGAGATTGGAATAAAAAAAATATTTTTTTAATTTATGAAAAATAATGTCTAATTTTTGCTGTTTAATTACTACAATATTAGCATGATTAATTTAAAAATTAAAAATTATTTTTAAGTTAACTCCGAAAAAATTTAAAATCATATTTTTAAGTTAACCTCTAATATATTAACGATATAAAGAAACAACAATTTTATGGTTAACAAGTCTAATATAAGTTTCACTAAGATATTTAATTTATCTTGTAGTTATTATTAAATTTATTATTATTTTATTTTGTTTCTGCGTAAATGTTCGCCTGGATTTCAATATGCCATTTAGTTTTTTTATGATATTTCGAGTTTTGAGGATACAGGTGTAACTTAATTGAGACTGCATATAATATAGTATATAAAGTAAGATTATATATAATATATTATTATATATTTAAATATATATAATATATATATATTATATATATATATATTAGATATATATATATATTATATTGATGGTCAATTTTAAGATTGTGATCAGCTAAAAATTTGCTATAATGTGCGTCAGCCACGTGAGTCTTATATGTGTTCTCGTTGATTACGTTGAGTAGATTGTACTCTCTCTCTATTTCTTACTCTTCTCTTATTAATATATATATATATATATATATATATATAGTTATTCTTATATATATAATTATAATTATTATATAATATATATTATATTATATATATATATATGTAATATATTAATATAATATATAATATATAATATTTATATATATATAATATTTATATATAATATACTTGTGATTGCAGTAATCCGATCGCACGCATCCCGCGAGCTCCGCAATATATTAAGATCCGCTCGATCCGCAATTCCATCCGGGCTTGCCCTGCGATCGCCAATGTTTATTGTGAGATTGATAAAGATTATTATATAAAAATACTTAAGATAGAACTAAAAAAATAAAAATGTAAAAGAGTTAAGGCAATTCAAAAACGGCTGATATACATTTTAATGTTATCAAAGACATTCCAACTCGCTGAATGTAACTTCAGTTATGGAAAGAAGTATGCTCATAGAACTCTTGCCTTCGCCACCATTTCGTATCGCATTAGTAACAATTGTTATTAATTTGGAAAATGACATCACTATACCGCGATTAAGAATTGAAATTTGCCAATAAGAAATTATACAAAAAATCAGCGCGCTCTACAGCTTATACTGTTATTATGTAATACATTAATCTCAACGCTAAGGAGCATTTTAACCAATCTTCTAAATGAAAATGATGACGGTTTAAAAAATGAATGAGTAATTAATCTAGAGGTAGAAAAACCGCTTGGTTCTGTGGAAATTAATGACATTCATACTAGAATTGTACTAGATTCCCGTATTAGTAAGCAAGTTTTTTGTAAGATTATAGACAAAGTTATCGTTGCTTTTGTGTCAGATTGAAAATTCGAACCGAACAGTTATATTCGCCACTCTGTAAAAGGAAAAACATAAATTACAGAACAACACTTCTACAAGTAATTCATAACAGATTCACTGTGAAGAATTTTACAGCACGTAGTGATGAGACACCGCATTACAAAGATTAGTGCATAATGATTGATAACTATCACCAAGAAAACGATTTAGATTCAATGATGATCCAATCAGTTGTTGGAAGTTAATCATTTTTACCCACGATTGGTAAACTTGCAAGGAAAACATCAATCCGAACAGTCTATAATTAGCCATACCATTAAAAGAAAATATGAATTAAAAAAACATCTTCTACAAGTAAAGTAATAACAGATTCAGTAAGAATTTCTACAGTCCAGTGTTGATGAAGAAACTCGCATTATAAAGATGCAGTGCAAATGATTGAAAACATATCGCCAAGAAAAGCGACTAGATATCAATGACGATCTAATAGTGTGGAGTGTTATTAAGCAAAATGAAAATTTACCTACACTTAACCTAAACTGCAGGAAATACCTGGCTGTCTCAATCGTATTATATATTTATTATATTATATATAATATACATTATATTATATATTATATATATATAATATATTATATATATATTTAGTTATATATTATATATATATAATGATATATATATTATATAATATATAATATACTATATATATAATATATATATAATAAGTGTAGTTAGTGTAATATTTATGCGGACTGACTTCCCCCCCCTGCAATCCTGGAAATCTGGAGGATCAGGATTCTGATGTTTCAGTTTTCCAGGAATGGAAACTGGAAAGTACTGATTGAAATTTAGTAATTCCAGATTTTCTGGAATAGTGTCTCAGGTCAGACTGATTACTGAACTGGAATTATATATATTATATATATATATATGTATATTATATATATATAATATTAATATATAAATAAATTATATATTATAATATAGTATATATATATTATATTGATATATATATATATATATATATTATATATATATGAATAATATAAATTTATATATATTAAATGCTTAAGAATATGTACATGCTTAGAGAATACGTACATGCTTAGAGAATCCGTTCATGCAAGAGATAACGCACACACACGCCCCGCCCTGCTATATATATCTTATTATAATATAGATAATATATAATTATATATAATATATATATAATTAATTATATATAATTATATATTACTATATATAATTATATATTATAATATATATATATTATTATTAATATATCCTATAACATAGACGTAAGTAAAGGAAAGATGCCGTGCTGCGCGAATAACATGCATTATTTTTTCGCGCCGGCCGCGATCCGCGCAGAGACACAGCAGCATCCTCATGTATCAATCGCTGGCATTCGATCTAAGTAATAATATGGAAAGATGGGGGACGTAGAAGGAGGTTGGGTAATAAAGAAGGAGCGGAAAGAGAAAAAATTCTAATTTAGGCGTAAGCCTAAAGGATAAGGTTATCGAGCTGTCAATTATAACGTGTAAAATAACCATTGCCTGGGAATCCATGAGGAGAGAATGATTTTAATGAACCTTTAAGTCAATATTAATTTATGAGTAAATTAAGACAATGGTGGAAGATTTTGATAAGTTTTGCTGACAAGAAACGAATACTCTTTGTTTAAAATAACTTACTTTTTAAAATTGAAAATGGAATTTTAGACCGTTAAAGTTTTTCAGTTAGAACATTGTAACCTATCACACACAAAGTTACATTATGTATATTTTAATAATTATTATCTGTCTGAGACAAATATTATAATATTATTATATTATTATATATTATTATTATTATTATATATTATTTTATTATATTATTAGTTATTATTATTATATATTATATTTTAAATATTCAAAAATAAAAGGGTGAAGGAAAACTTATTTTTTTTTTCAATCTTCTTCTTTTTTCATTTTTTAATAATACTTTATTTTTAGTAAAAAATCATTTGCATATATATTATATATATTATATAATATATATAATATTCTTATATATATTAATTAATATATAAATATAATTATATTATTATATATAATATTATATTCTAGAAAAGTGCATAGAGATTCGAGAGGCTCTGTAATCCAAGGATGTTCGAGGCTGTGTTTTTAGATAGAGCCTCTTTGTTGAACGTCATTCTCCTTTCTTTCTTTTCCTGTATTGATAATCGCCTTCTAGTACTAACAATGTAAGATATTTAATTCTTATATTGACGTCGTTGTATTTCATACGGTATTAACTTATAAATCAGATGAAACAGTATAATGAAGTGGAGCCCTTCTTTTCTCTCATCTGCTGTTTATAGCAATTTGCGTTAGGTCTATCTTTTTATCGCGTTGGTAATAACTCTTGAACAGCACCTAAGACTTCCCTCACTTCGTTTCAGCATCGTATCTGATTTATATAAATATTTTTCAGCCATACGTCAAATATGATAATATCACTATCCAATTAATCATGGTTAAGGCTAGCTTTCAGAATATGATCGATGCTACCATCATGTTTATTCTAACAGCGTAAGATTTAGGTCCAGTCAAAACAAGTGTCACTGATCAGCACTGATTGTCATCGGTCAATACCAAGACTTTGTGTTTTCGGGTACGCAGCTCATCTTTTTACAAAAGATGTCAGGATCTGTATCGAGTATACAACTCTTTGACCAGTTATCCATGATCTGTATAGTAGTTGAACCTTGCGTGGTCTGTATGGACGGCGATACTAGATTTTAGACTTTGCAGTGTTATAGGCGTAATCAGTGTTCTGACAAACTATATGTTTTTGGCACAACCCACTAAATTTTCAATTTCGCAAATGCTCGACTTTGCCAATGCCCGACCTCTGCGTCATAAATGCAATGTCTTCTGTTGAGGTGCGCGTTCAGCCATTTTTCCCAGAGAATTAAGACATAGAATTGCATGAAACGGAGACAAGAGCCGAATTTTATAAAGTTTAGGAAATTAATGAAATTTTCAAAGTCGATAAAATGTAATTCAAGATCGGAGAGACCGGTGATCTTCATGGTACCTGAGCTCAGTTTTCCATTTCAGAAGAGGTTTCAGTAGTTGTGAAAAAACCGATATAGTGTAGAAATTAATTTCAAAGATCTGGTAATCTCTGTAAACTTTTCACCGCCTAATTTTAGTTCGGGTGTTGTGTAAACCTAATCTCGTTAGTTGATCTACAGTGTGATTGCATCCTTCTATCCTCTTTAGCGCGAACTTTGAGCTGAGGTAGGTAAGCTTTTCTTATACAATTCCCTGGTAAATACGGTAATGTATACAGTTTGAGGAGTAAAACGCTAAAGTAAGCTACCGAAATATTTTTGTGTCATGTTGCTTTTATTAGGGAATGCTTGAGTTCACTGCAACAGTTCTTCGAGCTGTAGGGAATCTTGAGATTTTGTACCCCCCATGTATACGAGAAATCTAATTACAATTTTCTTAGCACTGTCCGTGGAGGAAGTATATACAATGGTTCGTACGACATCCGTACATGCCGTGCTATACTAATGTCTATTTTGGCGACATCGTTGCCCTAGTACATTAATACGGTCCTCAAAAGTTCCGTACCTCCTCTTCGGTCGGGCACGGTTGAGTATACCCCCACAAGCTACTCCCTTTCCATTTTTTCCATCCGATTCACATTCCTCTCACAATCAAATCTGCTCTTTGTATGCTTCTTGCCGCGCATGGTTAATCTTATACTTCCGAACGGAGACCTCTATGTCAAGCTATGTTGCATCTCCACGAAATCTGATTGCCATGCATAATCCATGAAAATCCTATCTTCTTTTTCACGGTTAGACGTGCAGAGCCAGTCTTATCCTAGCCTTCTTTGTCATATTGGGTTCAGCTGGTTGTCTACCTGAAGCTGTCTGAGGGATACAAGGTATCTCCGTCATAGGTGTATAGATTCACAACAGGGAACTCGTATCCGTCAGGAGTACGTGGTTATCTTAAATTTAACACCGTGTCGCCGTCATTCCCGGGCAATGGTTATCCTTTGGGCCTTATATTCTCCTATGAATGCATCCACGAATACCTTAGTACGATAATGTTCTTCCGTCGACTATATGAAGCAGTATTATCTTCCAATATATTGAGTTTTAAAGACTCTAAACATAACAGTGTGCCACATTTCCGTTAAACAGTCAAGATGGCATATCAATGAACTTTCGGATTTTTCAAACTTTGACGTAAATGTCAACATCTCTGCACAATATTTAGGCATTTACTTTTATGTCATCTCTCCTGTTCTCAACGATATACTCTCGGTAAATTCTTCGTTTCTCTGACTCTTCCATGGGTCAGTTTCAATAATTGCTAGCAGGTATCCGAACTACATAATTTACATTTCAGAGTAAGAAACTGTAAGGAAGAACCTTAGTAATCACATTTAAGCCCCCCATGCTTTAGGTATCTTTTCTTACGCCAGGGCATTATTAGTAAGTAATTTAGATGTTTATTGTTGAGCAGTCCCATGTGATGATCTTTGTCCAGTTTTTACAGGGTTACTAGAAATAACACTAGCACCGGGTCTAGTACTGTAAACAAACTGATTGTCGAATTTCCCTCCATTATGGGTAGCTGCTCTATTATTACTCGTATTCTGATTTTTTTTGGGAGAAACTGATAATAATATTTTGATTTATGGCTGGACACTTGTCGTATCATTTTCAGCATTCAATCAAATGGAAATTCCTTTGTTAGTTCACATTTCCTCGCACTGTTCATTTCTTAAGATTCTTATCGCTTGACTTATAACAAGAAAGCATGCTTCAAGTAAGTGACGTACATGTCACAAATGATCGCCATCACCTTTTCAGTCTCGTTGTGGTTATACGTTTCCAACACGTAAATATTGTTAAACATTTTCTTCTTTACTCTTCTTCTTCTTCTTTTTAATTTTTCATTAACATTTAATGAGCCCTTTATAGGGTGTATACTTCTCGTCGCAAAACGAAGACAGTATATTCACAGTCATGGTTGAATATGTCTTTATTTCAGCTTTCCGTTGTATCCAGCTCACACATTTTTATTTTCTTAATACCCATTATCGTTTTCTACGTGTAAATCGCATATATAAAAGTGGATTTACATTCGTGGAAATAATTAAGTGAAAGTTATTATCTCAGCCCTCTCGATTCGTATGTGAATCAGCTGTTTACTTTAATATTCACATTCCATGTTTAGATTGCAAAGCATTTTTGTTTACAAAATGTAGCATTGTCAAAAAATTTCACTGTATGTTGATTCACACACGCTATTGTTAATTTGATTTTATCGTGGAGAGGGTAATAATAAATGATTAATGTGTTTGGTTTGAGCTTGGGTGGGTTTATCTTATTCATTTTTCTGGTTATAAAACCACATGTCACTTTTCATCTTTTATCGTTTTTGTAGACAATGAATATCCTACATTTTAGACCGTTTATTATAGCAAAATTTTCGACAGTTCAAGGGTCTGCTATTTTAACCTGCATTGAATGCGGCCTTATTTTTTTGCCAATTTTACTATAGTATCAGAGTTCACATTACTATATCTTTTTTATTTCGTAACAATTTACACATGGCAGCTATAGATTAAGCCACAACCAAAGCATAATCCTCTATTCATACCTATTATCCATACAATACGGTTGATAAGTTAAGGTGGATAAAAATTACTTGATTAGGATAGAGGTAACTCCCTCAGGTTATGTATCTGGACTTCGACGATGAAAATTCGCTGACGTGTCTTATAGTATCCAGCTGAAACGCCCTCTCAGTCGGGTGCACGGTTGAATACAAATCACATATTTATCACTTTATCGGCAAGGTTGACGTGGAATTCGTTGCTGCAGCACATCATTAGAAAAGTAAGACGAAATCTTGCTTTGTATCTCTCATAGTTCATTTCTTTTTTAGATGTTCAAATGCCAAGGACCTTCTGAAAAGCATCCTCAATATCGAGACCTCGTTGAACATTTGTTCTTATGTACCTGATATGTACCGATGAGTTCAATGAATCTGGATTTCTGAGTGCATAGTCGTGTAATTTCTAATAATTCGCTGTAAATTTCATCATCGTATCATCATCACATCATCATCATCATCATCGTTTCCATTGTTTATTCCTCTGTAAGAGAATCATATAATATACCTAGTAATAACATAAGACTATCTACCTAAACTTACTGATTCTATTTTTATTATTGTTTAATAATTACTCTGTCAATGTTATTTTAATTACTTTAATTATATATCAAAGGAATTTGCAAAAATGCAATTACAATTACCCATATTGGTCCATAATAAGGATACATCTAGTGTATATCTGTGATCGTTCATCCGCTGTGTCTGCACGCATCGTTTTGTACCATGTATACTCTTTGTTTGAGCATCACGATGTTTGAAGACCAGTTTAGCCTGTACAATTCGTAAGACCTCACGTGTTCAGCTTCTCTGTACCATTATTATAGATGAGAGGACTGTTGTTGGTGTTTGTTGTTGTTGTTGTTGTTGTGTGTTGTTTGTTGTTGTTGTTAGTTGTTGCTGTTGTTGCTGTTGTTGTTTGTTGTTGTTGTTAACCCTCACCATCTGCGCCTCTGTTAAACCCTAGCTCCAGAGATATAGCAGAAAGGGCGAAACTGTAATAATAAATTACAATAAATATATCATAAAGAGGAATTTCGCTGGAATAAAGTTAAAATTTTTAAGATTTTTTAAGGAACAATTTTAAAAAAAAATTTTTTAAATATTTTTTTTAAGAACAATTTTTAAGTATTACTTCATTTACATTTGTTATATTTTTCAGAAAAAAAATTTTTAATCAAAAAATTTAAAAACAATTTTTACAAGAAATGAAAATTTTAAAAAACAATTTAATAAACCAAATTTTAGGAATATAGTTAATCATAAAAAATGAAGTTTCAGAATAATATAAACTCGAAATTTTTCTCATATAGAAATATTTTGAAATAAAATTAAATAATTCAGAGACTTACTGAAAACAATTTCATGAGGATTTACCATTTTGTCCGCATTGATATAATTCAATGGAACATTCTGAAGTATTTCGGATGTATAGAACAAGAATGCAAATAAATTATGATTATCATTCTTATTATATTATAATTATATTATTATTATTATTATATATTATTATTATTCTATTATATTATATTCCCCAACAACGGAAAACCAACCTAGAGTATTATCGCTAAGTATGAGCTCCTCGAGACTAAATTATAATGACGATGCTAAGCCGAGCATCATTATATAGTACCTGTTCCACGATCTCACCCCCTCCCAACTTCGAAATCTAAAAACTCGCCCTTTCCGAAATTTTCATATCCTACATGAGAAATTACCCTTCCCTGCAATTTTGTGTTCTTATGCTGTTATTTATAAAGTTCCAATAATATTTGTTGTTTAATTTTTGACTACTTGGTATGATGAACACATTAGAAAAATCGTTGTTTTAGATCCCTGTTCATCTCTCGTATATGGTACCAACGTGATCTGGTAAGACATACGCTTTGGCTAACGTATCTAACACTGTCTTATTTCGACAACTCCCGGAAAATACTGGTTTACGCATCTAATCAATCTATTTAACGAATATAAAGAAGTGATTCAATCTCATGAAACATGTTTGCTCTCTATAAAAACCTCACCGTCATAAATTATTATCATTGACGTGTAAACTGAACGAGGATATAGCTGAAACTTTCACCAGTCTACTCCTCTAATATTTAATGTACAGTGATTTTTTGATAACAAAGTTCTTTCATCAAGAAATAAGTATATGAGAGTGTATTTTTAAATCCCACATACTATATTGTTGGAAAGAAGAGACGTGAGTCAGATCAATGGTATTACAACTCAAATGTTCCTATTGAGTTGTTATTGATAAAGGATATAAGATAGTTACATTGTGGAAATAATTGTTACAAAATCTAGCAAAGCAGAACTACTAGGGTAAATGTAATCACCATTACAACTGTTAGTCTAATCCTGAATGAACATGAGCAGCCTATTGAAAAATATTCCATTATAAAATACAAGAAACTAAGTATATCTGAAAATCGTAACATTCTAACGTATCTTTTAGAAGAGAAATGATATAAGTTGACTGTCGAAAAGGAACTATTCTGAAAAGGACTCTCAGAAACAAAAGTTTACTGTCGACCATAGTAAATCTTGAAATTTACGCGTAAAATAAAAAAGAAGAATTGTTTTAAGAAAAAAGAAACGATGCAGTAAGAAGACCTTCTCTCCCTCTATTATTTATCCATTGTAACACTTTTTAATCTAAATTAAGCAACTGGTCATAACTAACTATAATAATAAAATAAAATATGTAATGAAGGGTGCTGATCATATATAAATTAACGAAATAAATAATAAAGTATTATATAACAGACAAAGAAAAAAAAAAACAAAGCAAAACAACAACAGCAACAGGTTCAACCTACTACGTTATATGTAACCAAATTGGAAAATGTATATGAAAACGAGCTTACCAAATTTTAAATTCACAGTATAAAATTCACGATAAAAGATAAAGATAGCATTATAAAAGTTATAGATTTAAAGAATATACCCATAATATAGCCTCAAAGTCTTGTAATGAAACTGAGAATAGAAGTTAAACTATTAAAGTTTTAATCTTTTTAGAAAGCTCTTCAACCAGTGTAAAAATAAAGGAAGCATTATTAAATTTTGAAAGGTAATTAATTGGATTCTCATGGTCAGATTGTATAAATGAGATCCCATTGTAGTTAAAATATCGTAGATTAGTTTCTGATCTTGTACGAATGGCGAGGAAACCTATCACAGGATGCCTATATATAAAGCAATAAATTAGAAACAATTAATTTCCTAGAGTTTGATAAATTTAAAATTATGGAAGATTTAGCAGATTGTGAAAACGTGTACTCTCGCCAGAGTTTGGCCGAGTTTGCTCTTCAGCTGTATGACGTCAATACCCTGCTCTTTAGGCATTATGAAAAACGCCACCTGAAGAATTTAATTCCTGCGGAAAAATTAAGAAAAAAGGCAGGCTTGGGTAGAGAATGCTGAAATGTAACCTGAATGCTATAAGAAGGTGTTCCTTAACCATCTGGTTATTTAGATAGGGTAATGTTCAGGTTTAAAATACAATTAGCTTCCCCTGAAAGCTTGGTATGAGAACATGAATAGTAACCCTAAAAGTGAGCTTTCATTTATGGTTAGCGCTTATCTCATTAGGAACTGAGGACCTAAATTAAAACTAATAGAATCAGATAGCCTTTGTATAAACATGAATGTGTTGTAGTTTTATTAATGGTTAGGGTTATTCATTAGGCTTACTGTTAGGCATAAATTACGAATAGTCATTCTGAATCAGTTGTATAACATGAAAGTACCTTAAAGTGCTGTGTTCTTTATGGTTTTAGGCTTGACCCATTCTAGGCTTAGTGTTATATAGGTTAAATTAGAAACATTTCTCTGATTGGCTTGGATGAAGGATCTCTCTTTTGTTAGGGTATACGAGAGTTCTCAATCGCCTGAGGGCGTAAAGGATTCTTTCAAGTTGTACGCTCGACTTTTGCACTGTCACATGTCTCTAGTAAGCACCAAGTTAGTACATAATCGTGTCATGGAAAATATCTTCCCCCCAAAAAATAGTGATCTTGATTTTTTCGCCGTAAATTCGGGAAGATTACTAACATGTTCCTTCAACTATACTTACTCGGTCATCTATTCCTATCGTGCGAAATTTTACGCATATTGCGAAAGTATATATACTGGTGACGAAAAGTAAGTTTCCATTAGCGTAACATTCATGGGGGTTGCATTACGTAGGAGAAGACCGACACAAAGACTGACTCTTGTATTCCTTGCAAACAATATGAAGCTATTGGTGCAGTTGTGGAAACAACTGAAGGCATATTTCAAAGCATCAGCATGTTATGATCGTAGGAAAGAGAAATATACATCATTTATAGAATGCGTGATGAAATTAACAAAACGAAGAATAACCGATAGTATCAAACTTAGATGATATTATAATACAGCTCACAATTGTATGACACGTGTAAACGAACAACATACGTTTGACGCCAATTAGCCGATGTTTATGGGATGTTCATAGATATTTGAAAGATTTACTTTTCATGGAATAAAGAATGAAGGACACTCATACAAGATCAAGAATGAAAATATAGAAGAGATATTTACCTATGTACAACTAGATGGAATCAACAGTCTTCGTTATATTATAAAATCCCAGTATTGCTAAAGTCTTGCTCAGCTCAGCTTTATATTAATATTTGTGAATAAGTTCCTTTTTAAATTATTTTATGTTTTGATTAAATTTGTAAATAGTATTATTAATTAGATATGCCGTAATCAGCAAGCATATTTGAACTCCACTTGCCCTGGTGCCGCTTTTTGGTGTAAGATTTGTACATATATATTTTATGATTAAATTGCTTTTTTAAAAATATTTTGTTTCTTTTCTCTTATATATTATATATAATCTATATTATATACTATATATATATATATTATATATTATACTATATATATATATATTATAATATATATGATATATTAATATATTATATATATATTATTAAATGTTTTTGTTTTATATTATAAATTTTTATAAGTCATGGAGGCCAAGGAGGCGGTCGATAAATATTACATGACATGAACAGTCCTTACAGTGAGGTTTTCAAGTTGCTCAAGTTTCCCCTATAATAAAAACAGACTTGAAAATTAATTAGCCAAGGGAGGATGCTTTCCTCTAATAAACCTATACGGAAAAAATTCCTACACGAAAACATAGCTCTACTTAGATTAGTATGCACTGATTTAACATGAAATTGGAATATTAAAGTTTGACAATGATAGATATCGAATTACATTTTTGTGATAGATAGTATATCACAGATCTTGTGGTTA
>JABUQX010014407.1:0-10000 GCA_015478945.1 Trachelipus rathkii
AAGGAGAAGAGGTGGTGTCGAGTTTAATTAATTGGACAATAGGTGTAAGAATGAGATATATATGTAGAGTGGATATAAAAGAGGTTAACACAGGATGAGGGATTGAAGGAGAATGAGGATGGGGGCCGGAGCCACTTAATAGGGTGATATAGTAATATAAGTGGATTATTGTAATTGAAGGTAGGAGTGAGTGGTAAGCGGCGTAGTGCCGTGGTGAAGAAATGCAGGAAAGCAGTGTAGAAAGAGATTTAAGATCATTTTTGGGAAAGATTGGAGAGATGGAGGATAATAATGTTGGTTTCGATATGGTTCATTTGTAGAGAGAGGTTATAAGTGTGTTTGGTAGATAGGATGGAAACTACACTCATCCAAATATGAGGACGTAAAGGGGTCAAATTAATTTATTGTAATGGAGATTGAGTATAGAATTGAATAGAAAGATTGAGAATAAAAAGGGAAGAATAGATAGATAAGATATTAGATAGATAGTTCACACGCGCCAGTCTGGATGGTGTGAGAAAGATTAGAGGAGAATAGTATCTATGATTGTATTGCAGAAGGGAGGTAGAGGGGTGGAGGGAAAATGCTGATAGATGAAGTATTTTAAAATTTGATATGATATGTGGTTATGTGTGATGAGACATAAGATGTGAGAGAGAAGAGTAGTTGAGAGTGCGAGTAGTAGAGTAGTGTTAGCCACGCACGCAGAACGAGAGGAGATGTTGAGAGAGAGGGAAGGGAAAGTGTTGGTGTGTGTTTATATTGTTGTAGGGAATAGTCACAATGATAGTGTAGTACAGATACACACCACCGAGAGTGGAGAGAGAGTGAGTGGTGAGAAGGGCCCTTGGATGGAAATTGAGGGTAGAGAGAGGAGTGAATAATTCATGGAGGATAAATGGAATTCTTTTAAGTGGTGGTTAGGGAAAAGTGGTATAGAAAGAATAAATTGGATGTGGAGAGAGTAAGAGGATTAACGGGAGGGGAGAATGGGGGAAGAACCAAAGGGGGGTAGGGAGGAAAGGAGAGGGAGTTGTGATGGAAATCGAGAGAGACCGAAAGAGACATAGCTACTGAAAGAGATGGGGATGGAGAGGAAAGAAAGATAAGAGAGGAAAGAGAGGTGTAAAGGGGTGTATTTTAGTAAGAGAATGAATAAGAGGTGAGAGGGAGAGTGAATATGTGAGTAGGAAGGAGTGTTTGGAAGGAAAGAAGGAAACAGCGGAATTGATTTTGGACCGAATACTATTTAGCTTTGTTATAGGAATACTTGGACCTGGTCCTGACCGAAGTAAGAAGGTGTGTTGGTGTGAGAGTGTAGTAAGGAGGAAAGGAGGGAGGAGTGTGGAGATGTTTGGGGATGGGATGGATGAGTATGAGGAAGGAGGAGTGGAGTGATGGTATAGATTGAGGAGGTGTCGGCCGGTGGGCTTTCAAATCTGTTTTATGGGAGAAGTGGTTTTTGCAGAGAATGGTGAGGGAGGGGAGGGGGGTGGGAAGAAATTGATGAATGGGAAAATGATAGAAGGGAAGTGATACATGATACTGTTTTGCGGATGATATGCCCCTAGTGGCGAAGAGCGCGGAAGGGCTGAAGTATTTGGTGAGGGTTTGGAGAGAATAGTGTGGACAAAAGGGGCTTTAAATAAATCCAGGTAAAGAGTAATAGTGTTTAGTGTTTGAGGAGGAGGAAGAAGTGTAGAGGGGGGGGAGGTGTTAGAGGTTTGAGTAGGGGGTGTAGTATTGGAAGAAGTAAGATTTTTAGATCTATTTAGGGGATGAGTTGGGTAAAAGGGGGGAGGGAATGAAGCAGGAGATAGACATAGAATAGGTGATAGGATGAGAGCTTTTGAGTGGTCCTGAGAAGAAATATGGAAAGGGGGGATCTATCACAGAAAGTCAAGATAAGTATGTTTGAAAAAATCTGTGTACCAACGGTGTTGTACGGGTGTGAAACGTGGGGGTGAGTGCCAGGTCCAGGAAAAAGTTGGAAGTTTTTGAGATGAAGGGGTTGAGAGCGGTTTTTGGGGTTAGCAGAAAGGGAGAGGATTAGGAGTAGGGTGGTGAGGGAGAGAACTGTGATTGGCAGGATATGTCTGGTGGTAAAGACCAGCGGAGAAGGGAAATGTTAAGATGATGGGCATTTAGTGAAGAATCTGAGAGGAACAGAGAGTGTTAGAAGAGTTTGGGAGGCGGAGGGATATCGGAAGGAGAGGAAGGGGGAGACCAAAGAGGAGGTGGATGGATGGAATAAAAGGACAGATGCTGAGGAGGGAGGGAATGGGGGGAGGAAGAGGGTAGGGGTTGGCGAGGGATAGAGTGGGGTGGAGGAGGGTGGGTCGAAGGGCGAGATGAGAGGGGAGTGTGAACTGAGGGATGGCTGTATCGTCACCACTACCGACCGCTGCAAGCGCGGGACAAGGTGAATGTATAATAAATAAATAACTAAGTAATATATATTATATATAGATATATATATAAATACTATATATAAGTATATATATATAATATATGTATTATATACCTAATATTATATGTATATATTATATATATATATATATATATATATATATTACTATCTATATATAATATATATATATAATTAGTATTTTATATATAATATAGGAATACGAGGCCATATATATCAGATATATATATATTATAATATATATAAATATATATAGTATATATATATATATATATATAGTTTATATATAGTATAATATAATATACTATACTATATACGTATATATATAGTATATAATATAGTATATAGTGATATATATAGGTTCCCCTTCTAAAGTTATTGCAAGCAGAATCCACACAGCAAAAAACCCAGTCTGTAATGTCACCGTATGCTAGCAGTTTGACGCAAAGTAAGTGGTTTTCACGAATGTATAGAATCTGTTTTAAGAGAGAGCATTATCATCATATATAGTTGATTTTACTGATTTTGGGAATTTTTAAAAATTTTTCCAAAAATCTGTCGAAAATTTTGCATGCACCATTTTGCCACTTTTTTTGGTTTGCTTTCTGCTTACATCACATGAAGACAAGTGAAAAATATGTCAATATTAAATGAATTCCTATGAAACCGATCCTTTCTCAGTTTACAGAAGTAATTTGGTGAAGTTTCATGCAACCACCAACACACAGGTACAAAAACCAAAGTGAACCCACAGAAACAACCCATGGGCACATAAATTCAACCCACCTTCAAATACTAAAAAAATGAGTCCCATTGTGCAGAAAAATAACTATTTTCATGTTTTGGGGTTGTTTTTGATGTTCCAGACCAAATTTGGATTGGTGGAGTAAAAGGTTTAAATTATTTAAAAAATGAAAAATTCCATTTCCACCCAATAACACCCACAGGTACATAAGTAACAACCCAACCTGTTAGCTCTCCATTATGGAGACGAAAACATCACCTAATGGTATTAGGCAATTCATGTACAGAAGGAATGTTTTCCCCCAGTAGTTTAAAAAAAAGAAAAAACAAAAACACAAACATCTAATTTAAATTGTAAATACGACCCCCCTGAAAAAAAAATTTTTGAGGTGAAGAAAATGTTTCAATGGTAGTTATACCAAAATTAGTGGGTTGATTTTTTTAAGGAAAATTCTTTAGCGGCATAGCTTCGCTGAGCTTTCTGGTGAAATTAAGTGCTAGAATGCCCCTTGCCCCCCCCCCCCCCCGCTTGGCTAAAGAATCTTTTTTTAAAAAACTTAACCTATACTTATTTTGACAATTTAATAATTTTTTGATGCAATAAATTTTTTTTTCATTTGGGGTCGTATTTAAAATTATTACCTTGTTTTTTTTTTTTTTTTTTTTTTATAACTCTTTAAAAACATCTTGTACATATTTGGTATACAATTAGGTGAGTTTATTTTCTCTCCAAATGGGACGTATACACACGGTTGGGTTGTTTATGTACCTGTGGGTCCTGTCATTTGTTTTTAGTTGGTGTTTTTCCAAATTTCTTCCGATTTTTTTTAATAATCTTAAAAACATTACTGAGAGAGGCCAGAATAGCCTATACAGGTTATATACCTTGCACCAACACGCAATAAAGCCATATTTCAGAGTTTGAAATTTTTTGTTAGGTTAAACGAGATATTAATGAAAAAAAAAAAAAGTGGGTTTTTTTTGTGGACAGACTAGTCTGTCCACGAAAATATAACCCACCAATTCTCTCCCACACCCAAAAAAGCCGCATCCTGTATTGTCACCGTCATGTGAGAGGTTTGAGCGCAGTAAGGTGTTTCACATTATAGTACATGTTTTTTAGTGTATATACCTGCAGTAATCATCAATATATATTTGGTAGTTTTTTTATTTTTGGGCAAAATTTTTAAAAATTGTTCCAAGAAAAATCTCGAAAATTTGATGCACATTTTGCCACTTTTTTGGTTTGCTTCTGCTTTACACACATGAAGACCAAGTGGAAAAATATGTCAAGTACTTAAATGAATTTCCCTATGAAAACCGGATCCTTTCTCTGCAGTTTACAGAAGTGACAGATTGTGAAGTTTCCATGCATCCACGAAGCACACAGGTACCTCACTAACCAAAGTGAACTCCACAGAAACAACCCATGGGACAATAAATTCAACCCACCTTTCAAATACTAGAGGAAAATGAGTCCGCATTGTGCAGAAAAATAACTATTTTCATGTTTTGGGGTTGTTTTTGATGTTCCAGACCAAATTTGGATTGGTGGAGTAAGATTGAGAGAGTTATTTAAAAAAAATGAGAAATTCATTTCCACCCATAACAACCCACAGGGTAAGATAAGTACGACACGCCAACCTTTGTTACGGGATTTGGCGGAGCTCGAGATGGAGAGAAAATCAAGAGCATCACCTAATGTAATACCAATACTTATTCTAGCAAGGAAGGATGTTTTAAACAGAGTTTTAAAAAATACATTTAATTTAACAATTTAAATACGCAACCCCTGAAAAAAAATTTCCTTGAGATGGAAAAGAGATTTCAAAGCTTACCCAAAATTAGAGTTAAGGCTTTAGATTTTTGTGTAAGACAATTTCTTTAGCTGGCAAGCTTTCTGGGACTTCTGGAACTTATGCTAGTACAGCTTGCTGGTCTAAAGAATTTTTTTAAACCACAACTTAACCTTATTAATTTGATATATTTTTGAAAATTTTTGTCATTTGGTGAAAAAATTTTTTTCATTGGGGTCGTATTTAAAAATTTTACACTAATTTCTTTTTTTTTTTTTTTTTTTAAACTCTTTCAAGGTCGACGATTCAAATTTTGTATACATCTAGGTGATGTTATTTTTCTCCATAAGTGTGAAGTAACAAGGTTGGGTTGTTATTATGTACCTGTGGGTTGTTATTGGGTGGAAATGGGTTGTTTCCAAATTTATTTATTTTAGTTAAAATATTTAAACATAAACTGCCACCAATCCAAATATCTCATAACCAGGTTTTTCCTCTTCAAAAGCAATAATTTGAAAGGGCCTATAGTCAGTGTTTGAAAGCAAGGAATTATTTTGAAAATATTAAGCCAAAAAAAAAAAGTGGGTTTTTTTTGTGTGGACAGACCAATCAAGTTCACGAGAAAAAAAAACACCACCTAAAAAATTGTTACACAAAAAAAACCCATCCTGTATTTCACCTGTATGTGATGAGTCTTGGACGCCGGAAGTAAGGTGTTTCGACCAATCGTTAATGACAATGTTTTGTTTAAGTGTAGTTAATATGCCTTATCAATCAATCATATATTGATTCTTTACTGATGTTTGTGGGAAGATTTTTAAAAATTTTCCAAAAATCCTTCGACAAGTTTGATGGCACAATTTTGCCACTTTTTTGGTTTGCTTTCTGCTTACATCACAGTGAAGGGACAATGAAGAAAGGTATGTCCAATATTAAAATCCCTAATGTAAACCGATCCTTTTCCAGTTCAGGAAGTAATTTGGTGGAGAGTTTTCATGCTCACACCACCATAGAGCGCACCAGGTTGACCTGAACGCAAAGTGAACCCCAGGAAAAAACGCCATGGGCACATAAAAGTTCAACCACACTTCAAATACTAAAAAAATGAGTCCCATTGTGTGCAGAAAAATAACTATTTTCATGTTGTTGGGGTATGTTTTGACTGTTCCAGGACCAAACTGAATTGGTGAAGATAATTATAAATTATTTTTTAAAAAAGAAAATGAGAAATTCATTTTCCACCCAATAACAACCCACAGGTACATAATAACAACCCAACCTTGTTACTCCATTATGGAGAGAAAATAACATCACCTAATGTATACAAAGATTTATGTAGCATGGATGGTTTTAGCCACCACACGGTTTCCAATCAGAATAAAAAAAAAAAAAGAAAATTCTAAAATTTTAAATACGACTCCTGAAAAGATAATTTTTGAGTGAAAAAATGTTCAACTTGAGAGAGCAAAACTTAAGTTAGGTGTAATTTTTTTAAGAAAATTCTTTGAGCGGCAACTTTCTGGAACTTCTTGGAAATTATGCCTAGGAAGCTTGCTGCAAAGAATTTTTTTAAAATTTAACTTAACTTAATTGAAATTTGAAAATTTTTGTAAGAAAAAGATTTGATTCAATAAAGACATATTTGAATGTTTACCAATGTTTTTTTTTTTTTTTTTTTTAAACTCTTTTAAAGACTACTTAAATTTTCAACATTAGGTATTTTTAGCTTTCTCTCCATAATGGAGTACACAAGGGTTGGGTGTTTAGAGTATTGGGTGAACTGGGTTTGTTCCCAATTCTTCTTGTTGTTTATAAAATATTTAGAAAGATTACCCCACAATCAATATCTATAACAAGTTATACCTACACAACACAAAACCATAGCAAGTTAATTTTTTGGTTTCCGAAGATAAAATATTTTACGAGATATTAATGTAAGTATAAAAAAAGTGGTTTTTTTTGTGCTGGACAGACTAAATATATATAATATATATATAGTATAACTATCATCCATTTGTCAAAAATTATATATATGTTGGTTATAGATTATATAACATCATATGGTATATGTGATATTTATATATATATATATGATATAAAAATAATTATAATATATATATATATATATATATATATATAATATATAATATATATATATATATATATATATATATATATATATATATATATATATATATATATATATATATATATAGTATAGTACTGTTTATGAAGAATGAATTTCAGTAAAACAGTTTTTTTTTTTTTTACAATTTCAAACTACCTAAAGGCCTAAATTTGAAATGTTAGGGTTTTTCTTTAGATTTTGAGAGTCCATTTACCAAAAGTTTCCAGACCATCAAAATTTGCCTCACAGATTAGTCATTTAATCTTTACCAGTACTAATTTTTGTTACTGTTTCCATCTTTTATTTTTTAGGAAGTAGTAATATGGTACTATTTTAGATATGAAGGTTACCCCAAAATCTTTAACACATTTGGTTACATTTAGGAATTTCTCTACTAGTTTAATATGCCAGAAATCACAGGCTGGAAGATACAAGGTAACAAAATTTCAAACGTTTCCCTTAACCTATGAAATGGCAAATAAACCTGATCAAATTGGTCACAGAAAGACCTGGAATTCCTGGCATACGGGTTACTTTTTGAAAATTTTTTGAATTAACTTCTACCTCTACCCTTAACTTTAAATACCCATTCCCATTAACCTTAAAGTTATTTAGTAAATTCTTAATCATACTGATTTAAAATTAACGGTTGACTTTAAATAGCTCCCCCCCCCCTCCCCCACTCAAAAAAATGCATGTTTTTTTTTTTTAATTTACCTGTATATTATTGAGGCTAGAGTATATATATATCATATATATAATATATATATCATATATAATATATATATATATAAACTATATACCTATATATAGTATATATATATATTATATCATATACTGATATATATATTATATATATATATACTATAGTAAATATATATATAGTATATACATAATATATATTATATAATATATATATATATATAGTATTATATAAGTTTATATATATATATTATATATATATATACGGAAAGTACTGTAAAATTCACTTGACAATTAGTTTCATGACAATCAGGAAATTAACTCTCCATTCAGAAATATTCATTCGCAATTTCTTGCAAAAACTGTCGGGAGAAAGACAATGAAGTCGTTGCTTGCCCCGACAAATGAATAGCCTATATAATATACGTATATACTATATATATATATATATATATATATATTATAATATCTAGATTACTTTTTAACGTATAACTATAAATGATATTATATATAGTTATATTACATATATATAGTATATATATATATAATATATATATATCACTTATATATAGTATATATATATAGTACATATAATATCATTTGCAGAGAATCTTAAGGGTTGTTTTTAACGCGTTATATAATTCTCATGCCACACTAAAAATCAAGCTAATTCAAGTGGCAATAAAAACATAGTATAAATAACACAAAACCCTTTGTAGAGCAATCTTGAAACAGTCTGGCGCATGACACACAAAACGTTAGAAACAGTTAAATATTAACTATTTACTGGCTTGCACTAAGTTTCTTATTAGATCTACTATCTGATTTTATTTGGATGATTAATAAGATTGGGGCATTGCTACGGGCCGTACTATTTTGAGGCGCGATTCACTTACGATTTTAGCTGGGCTAGCGTCAGCCTATTTATCATGAATTTTTATTTAATGAAAGCTAAAAATTTATTTTATTTCCCAGAAATTTGCTAATCTGGCAAGTATATAAAGAAGTATGCAAATATCTCAATGTTTATGCTTTTCTTTTGCTAGCGTCGACTCTGCATATTCAATTTATTTTCCCACCCAAAACTCATGTTTGAAACATGGTTTTAAATTTCCCTGTTATAAAAGATCGTCAATGATCATCATTTGAAATTTTGGGTTCATCATTGATAGTGAGGCAGTGTTCTCTCATATTTCTTAAATTATTTGCTTTTATTTTTTTTCATATAGTGAGCATATTAGTAATTAATGCCGTATTTTTTAAATCAAAGAATTCTAAAAATATATACATTAATAGAGGCAATTTATATATTCTGTGATATATATATGCTATCTATACTATATATATATACTATATATATACTATATTATATATATATACTATATATATATATAATACTATATATATATATTATATATATATGTAATAATAATCATATATATACTACGTATATATATATATAGTATATATATATACTATAGTATACTATAACTATATATATATACTATATATATATAATATATTTAGGTAATATATATATATTATGTTAACTATAAGTATCATATATATAATATGATCCTTATGAGTTGTATGGAACCGTCTGAAACTTGTCTGTCTAGAAAAAAATTGGCGTAACACTGGCTAATGCAAAAGGTTGGCCATCCCTGATCTAAACCCTATTTTATAATTAAAGGAAAGGTATTCTCTTTCATATTTACAATTTTATATATTAAATTAGGCTATATGACATCCAACAAAGGATAGTTTCCAAGCGTTTAGGGTTTGTGATTAACCTTTTGTATAAGACACGTTGTTTACAATTTCGTAGAGAAAAACTCAAGAGACGTTTTACTTGAACGATCTTTGAATCCAACTTTATGGAGGACTCAAAAGATGTTTACTTGAACGGGTTTTGTATCCAATTTCGTTGGGAAGTACTCGTAATACGCTTATTTGAGGTGGTTTTGTTTGCAACTTTGTGAAGAAGTACTCAAAAGACGTTTGCTTCAATGGAATTTGTAAACAACTTCGTAAAGAAGAAGGGGCTCATCAATGGAATTTGTAAACAACTTCGTAAAGAAGAAGGGCTCATATTTGAACGGGATTTGTATACAACATCGTGGAGAACTCAAAGAAGTTTGCGTGAACGGGCTTTGTATACATCAACGGAGGAGAAGAACTCAAAAGATTTTACTCGAACGG
>JABUQX010014407.1:15000-18433 GCA_015478945.1 Trachelipus rathkii
TTTTTCGCTCTTAGATTAAGGTGACTGCGGGTGATGACATATCAACATTTGACCTGTAGGCAAACACGTCATGCCCTCGGCAAGCTCACTTTTCTTGAGTTATTAGCTCTTCAAACGCTCAATATGCTGTTTGTGATCTGGCGATCTTCTTCTTTCTTCATAGTGTTTCTCATGGGTCTGTCTTATATCTATTTATTCCAATCGTTCATATGATTTTTCAACCTGCATCTCTAACATAAGCTATTCCGGACTTCGACCTTCTTCTTTAACTATAATTCTACTCCTCTTTAACTTCTAAATCTCTTGTTAATCCTCCGATTTATTCTCGCTGATGGATAGCAATACACTTTTGAAATTATTTCTTTAAAAACATCAACTTCTACTATCTCTTCTCAAATAGCTTTAACTTTCCTATCTTTCGACGTTTTGTCTCTCCTTTGAAATATATAACATTTGCCTTAACAGAACAGAAAATGTCTTGGAAACTCACATCAACGGTTGCTAGGGGCTTCAAAGAACTGGAAGTTGTTTAGACAGTGAGACTTTCATTTTCTCAGTGCTCCAGTCTATACAAGGGTCCCATCCCCATGTAGGAGTACTGTCTTTATCTGAGAGGGACTCTGCTTTCACCAGGCTTTTGGATAGGGTGCGATCAACGGCAAAGCTTATAAACTGTTCTGACTTTCCAGTTCACACCCTCTATCCTTGCGAAGCGATGTTGGTGCTCTATTCTATATAGGTAACCGACAGCGCAAGTCATCGAGGAACTTATCATGCGCGACCACGAATTTAGACTCTTCGTAGCCACAAGGGGTGCTGTGTATGTGCGCCGAGTATGTGTTATAATTGGTAATCAGGCTATTGTGCTGTGGTGGCCTTCTTTCTCACTATGTTCGCTGAATTCTGTTCACCTCTGTATTTCTACTGATTTTAATTCCTCACTTAAAGCTTTGCTCTGTGCTCCATCATGCGTAATTCGCTAGAGGGTAACTTTGGAGAGTACTACACCGCCCTAGCTTGAATAGGGCTCTGCGTGGTGTGTGGACAAATGAAAAAAAATCCTTGAATAGCAGATATGATGAATGAACTGAATCTCCCTATTCCCATCCAAAACTCATCAGATCCCAGAAATATGTAACCTCTTGAAACATACCGCTCAGATAATCATATATCGAGCACACAAATTTGACCTTTTGAAAACTTAATTTAACCTTAGAACTTCAGTACTTCACACAATCACAAAATGCTAATAGCTCCTCCCTAATTACTCTCAGAATGCGAAATCCTCTTTTCCCTCTCATTTCTTCATACGCAACACAAACAACATTCACAGATTTTGACTGCACATCACTCATTTCACCGTTTGCTTTCATCTTTGTTCCCAGAGAGCAAATCAAATTTGCCTTTAAATAACAGTCATCCCTCTCTCCTCCTCATCAACTTATCGTCTCGAATTTCAATACAGATACGAATTCATACATTTTCGCGAAGGATAGAATGGGGTTACTGGATACGAAATCTTCCTAGGCATTCAATTATGCATCCTGCAAAAGATAAGTGGGTTAGCATTCAGCACCTAACTCGCACTGTTCCTTAGCGCTCTACGACACAACAAGACTAATGGGGCAAGTTTTTTTCTGCCTACCTAATGTATGGATATAAGGATAGGGATGTCGATGTGTTCTAGAAGAGGGGTGTGGATATATTAGTATTGCTGATCAGTGAATTATCTGGAGGATAGTGTGATATGAAGTCATAAAAAAATAGCGAACATAGCACTAGAAGTATAAATTCCATAATAGCCAAATGGTATATTATATATATATTATATAGTATATAGTTATAATATATTATATATATAAAAATAAAGAATATATAAATTATTATATAATATATATAATATAGTATATATATATATATATATTATATAAATAGTATATTATATATATATTATTATATTATTATTATATTAATTATATATTTCTATATTATTTGATATTATTATTATTTTTGATTATTATTATTATCTTAATATTATTAATTAATTAATATATTATTATTATAATTATTATTTATTGATTTAATATACAAAATTTATATTGTTCATAAGGGCAATATAATCGCGGAATGCCGATTGACGATACGAGACGATGATAAAAAAATATGCCGATTTTTGCCGATGACGATGAATGACGATTATCTCCCATCAATATATATATATTATATATATTATAATATTATATATAAAAATATATATATAGTATATAGTATATATATATATAATATAATTATTATATAGATATATATAATAATTTAAATATATAATATATATATATTGAAATAGAACTAGACTCTCTCACTACAATGTTAGAGGATAACATGCTACAGAGTTTTTATGCTTTTATAGTTTTATAGTTTATTATATAATTAATAGTGATTCTAAATACGACAAACTAGAAACAAACATATATAAAACGTTTCAAACTCAATACAAGCTAAGAACTTGAAAATGTTTAACAAGGATATAAAAGTAAGAACTTTTATTACTCCCGAATTTAAATGTTAAAATGAATGACGGAAGCTTCAGTAATGTGACGGGAATTCGATAAATGTGAATAGTAGCATATAACATTATATATATATAAACAGGTATATAACCGATGATTTAAATAAATTTAAAATGACATACATTATTATATTATATTATTATCATTATTATTATTCATTATTATATATATTAATTAAGTATATATTATTATTATTATTATATTATAATTTTATTATATTATTATTATTATTATATATTATTATTAATTATGATTATTTTATTATTATTATTATATTATATATATTATATATATTATTTATTATTATTATTATGATTATTATTATTATTATTATTATTATTATTATTAATTATATATATATTATTATTTTATTTTATTATTATTATATATATATTATATTATTATATTATTATTATATTATAATTATTAAATTTATTATTATTTATTATTTTTATTAATATTATGGTTTTCTATATATATATTATTATATATTATCTTTATATTATATTATTATATTATTATTATATATATATTAAACAACTAGCTAGCACTACCTATATTACTACACTACTACTGCTACTATACTACTACTATATTACTATTATTTATTATTAATTATTATATTATTATTTATTATTATTATATTCTTATTATTATATTATTATCATATATTTTATAATATATATAGTATATAATATATTATTATTATCAATAATTATTTGATATTTGTATATAGTTTTTAGATAAAATCATTGAGATAAAATTTTTTATATTTAACTTTATTTTTCAGTAAATTAGTAATATTGTTTTTATAGATAAAGACATTCACCAGCCCCCTAACTCATAAATATAATGAATATATTATA
>JABUQX010014408.1:0-7500 GCA_015478945.1 Trachelipus rathkii
ATGGCCTGCTAGGGAAAATATGACTGTAGGTGCATCAAATATCATTAACGAACCACTGGTTGACAGGGGAAAAATTATTTTCCCACCACTCCACATCAAACTAGGACTGATGAAGCAATTTGTTAGGGGCCTAGAAAGATGGTGAATGTTTCAAATATATTTGCAGATTTTTTCCAGGGTTGAGTATGGAGAAACTCAAAGCTGCAATCTTTAGCGGCCCTCAAATTCGCCAAATCATCAAGGATGACAATTTTATAAATTTCATGAATGATATTGAAGCATCTGCCTGGAAAAGTTTTGTCTTGGTTGTTCAGAACTTTTTGGGCAACCATAAATCTGCCAACTATGTAGAACTCGTACAGAAAATGCTTTCAAACTTCAAAAATTTGAATGCTAATATGAGCATAAAAGTTCGCTTTCTACATAGTCACTTAGATCGGTTTCCGGATAATCTAGGATGTTATAGCGAGGAACAAGGGGAGAGGTTCCATCAAGATATCAAGGATGGAAGAAAGGTACCAAGGAAGATTTGATACACACATGATGGCAGACTATTGTTGGAGCCTTCAAGGAGATTGTCCACATTCTGCACACAGAAGACAATCATATAGACAGCGATTTGTAATGCATTAATTGTGATTTTATTGTACTGAATTGAATGTTTTGACCTATTGGCATTTTATTTACTTACTCATTAACAATTTGATATATATCTTTCGTGTTTTTTATTGTGAATTACTTTACAACCTTACATGAATTGTTGTTAGTAATGTATTTTTGTGACCACCCTGTATCTCAAAAACTAGAGCCAATCTAGGAAAACGGAGGTCATATTCGGAATCAGGGCAACAAGTTACCTATAAAATGACCTTCAAATGTTTTGCCGCAAAATCTTTGATGGCCAGTGTAATAAATAATAGTGCTGTATTTCTTTTGTTTTTTAACTATTTTTTTTTTTACGAAACTTGAAGAGTAGTTAGTTATTCGCAGGTATCAAAATTACTAACTGACAATTCCTAAGGACGGAATGACGTAATAATGGAATGACGGAATTTTATTCGCTGCACAAATCAAACGGATAGCTGACTGACTTACATTGCTCGACAAATCATCTCTTTTAATTTCAGTTTTTAGTTTCATCACTTTTTTTTATATATCACATTAAGTTTTATCATGAAAATGCATATAAATTCCATATCCTCATAACAAATTAGTATTATCAGTATTTACCATTATAGCTATTTTTTTAATCCAGTACCTGAAAGCCATTTGTTCTAAATAATGTATTCGGAATAAGAGTAAAATATTATTGAAAAATAATGTTAGTTAATTATTGGGTGCAGTCGGATGATATGAAGATTTTCTTCGCATGGTTCTGGGGAGATAGGGCTTTCAACTCTGCTATTTTTTATTTAAAATGCTTGTAACAAAGTCAGGACCATCAATGGAAACTTATTCGCCAACAAACATGACCTTTTAGAGCAGTGTTTCTCAACCACCGATCCCGGGACCGGATCGATCCACGAATGAAATTTGACCGATCCCCAAAACTATCATATGAATTACAAAAAAAATTTCCTAATGACACAAATCGATATTAGAAAAAAACATTGTGCATTACAAATCCTTTTATAAAGCGGAACAAAAAATATTTTATCTAACAAAGAAAAACACGTCTTTTTTAATTAAATTTGAAATTATTATTAAGAGTAAATTTAGGAACCAAGAATTTAAATTAATTTTGCACCAAAATTAGGAAAGGATATCCAAATCTTCATAATGGAATGAAGGTATTGCTACCCTTTGTCCTTTGCACAACTTTTTTGACTGAATGAAAATCCTCAACAATGTGAATCATGGAAACGAAGTTAAGAATTCGTTTAATTGCAGGTTCATCTCTTCGTATATATATATATATATATATATATATATATATATATATATATATATATATATATATATATATATATATATATATATATATATATATATATATATATATATATATATATATATATATATATATATATATATATATATATTGTATATTTGCTCTCAACAATTGCAAAATACAAAAATAGATTTTTTTGCGTTAATTAATTATGTGTACTTAACTGAAGAGTTACTACATATGCAAACTTTAAAATTGCCCACATAAGAGAGAGTTTCGAGAGGGGTGCTCTATATTTTGTATTGCAATTGATACACACATGCACACACCCTACACACACACAGGTTGGTTAACAGCAGCATATATATATATATATATATATTGATATTGGTTATTATTGTTGGTGTTATTATTATTGGTTACAGCAGTTGGTTAGGTTGTTGCTACATATTATTATTATTATTATTATTAGCATACATATTATTATTTCCATATTATTATGTTGAAAGCATATGATATATATGTTATTATTATTATTATTATTACACATATATATATATTATTACTACTATTATTATTATTATTATTAGAGCATACAGTACATACATATATTATATTACTATGCATATATGTTATTGGTTATAAAGCATATATTATACAGTGCATATATATAATATATGCATATATGCATATATATATAAATATGCTATGTCATTACAAAATATATATATATATATATATATATGGAAGCAGATAGTATTGCAATACATAAATAATGGAAATATTCACAGAAAATGTTTATTTATCAGGTACTTAATTCAAGCATTATATAACTAGTATATATATACAATATATATATATATATTATTATAAATATTATTATTATTATATATATTATATATATATATATTATTATTATATATACATATTATTATATTATTGTTGTTATTATATATATTTATTAGTATATATATGTTATTATGCTATATACATATACGATTAAAAGCTATTATTATTATAGAGCTATAAAGCTACATAGATAAAGCTATTATTATTATATATATATATATATATATATATATATATATATATATATATATATATATATATATATATATATATATGCTAGCGTGTGTACAGTTTTTTATTCGAATCATACATGTAAAAAGGTTAGTGATATTTCTTATTTATCTTATATTGAATGGAATTTTTCTTGAACCAATTTGTAGAACAATTTCCAAAAACTCGTATTGTTTTACACGTTTTCATTCAGAAAAATGACCGAATCTTCAATATTTTGAATTACTCCTTGCGTGTATGATTAGGAATGAGTATGACGTAATGGTAAAGATATTAGATAAAAAAAACTCGCATTCCAAATGGATTATACTTCCGATTACTCGCTAAGAGTTTGATAGCTGCAATAATTACATTTATCAAAATTATCCATTATAATTAATTACAGTCATGATACAATACTTTATCCTATGACAGATAATTGTGCCTTCGTATTTGCATAATTACGGTAGTAATTTGATGATTTATTACTTTATATTAGAGCAATTCTCTCGCTTTTGCAAGGAAGTTTGCATTATCAAAAGAGGGGTAATGATGAAATATTGCGATATTGTGATAATGCTCTAATAATTATATTAATATATATATATATATATATATATATATATGGTTAGATATAGATATTAAGTTATAAATAACTAAACATGTTATTCCTAGTCAGTACATACAAAGATAGTTAGTATGCTTTTCTTCTTTTAACAGATGTGCCTGTATATTATTATTATTATTGGTTATTATTATATATATTATATATATATTACATATATATATATATATTATTATAAATATATTATTATTATATATATATATATATACATATACATATATATATTATTATTATTGGTTATTAGATAAATTATTTTATATATATTATTATATTATTATTACATATATTATTATATATTATATATATTATTATTATTATTATTATTATTATTATTACATTATTATTATATTATATATATATATATATATATATATATATATATATATATGTAATGGGGAGGTGGTTAGAATAGATATTAAATTTGTAATGTCAAAATTTAAGCAATAGCAGATACAAACAATTCCTTGGCCAGGCCCCCGTGACAAGACAACCATCCAATAACACTTATTAAAATTCTCGAACCTATATCATATTAGTATTCAGATCTCCTGTTGAATAAGCAATCGGCCTGTGCAATATTGCAATGCAATGATAAACTCAAGACTTACCAACGTATCTCCCTGAAGATCATCCAAGTAATATGACGGTCGAACGGGTTCTTTTCTTTATATTAGAACCAGCCAGTCAACAGTACTCGTTATCAATGAAATTACCTATGGTGATGATCAGTACTTTGATCATAAAATCAACGTCTTTAAAGACCTAATATATTATTTGACTGAATATTTGAATAAATAAGTGAACAAACTACTCTTGGAAACAACAAGAAAAACCACTGGGATAAGTTTAAAAATACTTTACTAAAAAAAAAATAATATGTACTGCTTTTTATACAAAAAGAAGAGTTTTATACATCCGTGAATATATAACTAGATGTCCAGAGATATCTACTTATATACGCATAGCATGTATAGAACCTGCAGTATTAGATATTATCAAATATTGCAAAATTACTATTGCAATATATATCAACGAACATGTATATGTATGTACTTGCTATACATTTACATGCGCACGAATATATATATACAATTATATCATCTTACAGAAACATTAACATAAAATTTATATACATACTCGAACATATATAGGTATATATAAATATATAAACATATATGCGCAAAAATGTATATAAATGATTTAAAATATATTAATAAAAATATATAGACTAAGCGATATTAAATACAATCTTAATATTTAAAATCAAAATTCACTGAAGGTGTCTGTTTGTCAATGTGAACAATTAGTGTAGGATCAGCTGTTTGGTTTGCAACGGTAAATCAATGCAAAAAGTTGCCAAACCGTAATTAAATAACTTTTTATTAAAACAAAATAACGAATATTAAAACATTGACCAAACGTCGAAAATAAATAATGAACTTTTAAATGCTTTAAACTTGATACAAAAATATATTAACTTTGTAACTTTCGAAAATTTATTTATAATAAATAAAAGCTTACCTGCAGGCGATATCTGGCAATAATATCGGCTGCTACAATCCTCTCACAAATGTGTAAACGCAGACCTTACGCTTAGAAAATTTATGGACATAAGAAATATATTATAAACACAATTTCATTGAGAAGCGCAAACCTGATTACATTAACCATTAAAAGAATGAAATAGCAATATCACAACCTCGTAAATTTATCACAATATTAATTTTAAAATACACAATAAATTTAACTTTGCAATAAATCACAAAAACATTGCACTCCTGCTTGCGAAAATAAATCACTAACATATAAATAAAATTGATCGAGAAATATACGGCACGTAACTACCAACTTATCACATCATCAGCCAACAGCAATAAAAGCGGAAAGATTATGAAATATGTTCCTCCTAAGGTTTTATACCAGCCAGAGTAGCATAGGTTACCATTAATTAGCCAATTAAAACACATAAAAACAGTAAGGCCAATGATATATACAATAATTAATTAAATTAGAAAGAAAAGTATATAGGCGACATCTGAAGAGAGGGCGGGTTGGTATTTCTTAAGACATTTCAATATTTACCTTAAGAAATTACAATCTTCCTTCTCGTTAGAATAAAAAGACTAATTACAATCGAGGTTTTTGCGCTCCACACTATTATACAAAATATTTCATTTATCTTAATTTTAAGAAATAAAATTTATTTTATACCTTATATATATATATATAAATCCTTTACATAAAACAATATATATATATATATATATATATATACAAAAACACGTAGCTAAAAATCAAGGCATGTCCATTAATTTAAATGCAGTATATACATATATATATATATATATGTTGCTATATGTTATGCTATTATATATTGAGGGTTACTGTCCCTTTCATATACCTGCATAATATAAATTCCACTAATCAGGAGCCATATAAGCTAATATATATATATATATATATATATATATATATATATATATATATATATATATAATAACACGCAGTTCCATTTTTAAAAAAATCGCGTTTTAACAAATAATAATAATAACAAATAATAATAATAATAATAATAATAATAATAATAATAATAATAATAATAATAATAATAATAATAATAATAATAATAATAATAATAATAATAATAATAATAATAATAATAATAATATTAAAGCAGTTATAGCAACCACCAATGATTATTCAGTTTTAAAAGTATTGCTCGCAAAACGAATTTTCATTGGTGCTTATTATAAAGCTTTATACATTCCTCATATAAACATTATACTATATATATATATATATATATATATATATAAATAGTTTTGGCTAGACTTATATATACATGTTACTAAAGTTAAGTTATTTTTATATATACCATATTGTTTCTGACAGAAAGAAGAATATCTTTTAATATTTAATTTACATATTATTGTTATTGTTGCTGCTGTTGGCTATACAAAGAGCGAGCAGCAAAGAAGAAGTTAGTATGGGTTATTGGTTATTACAGAAATATGTGTTGGCTATATATGTTAGCCATATATATATATATATATATATATATATATATATATATATATGTGCGTGTATGTGTATTTTTTTTTATATGTTAAGTTATATATATATATATATATATAAATTTTAATATTAACATAGATATATATAGTTAAGATATATACATATATATATATATATATATATATTACAAATACGAGTTTGGCTAGGGCTATCGCGGTATACATATCATGCAAAGGGGGAGAAAGGACATTACAAGCAGCAACATGGGATCTTTACTGAATAGTCAAATAAATGAAAACCACCTTACGCAACACTCACGCAATAACCGGTAATACCAACAGCGATTTTGAGAGCAGCGCATACATATTGTTATTATGCCAGAGCATGCTGGCGCCATTATAATATACAGCAGTTATATATATATATTGGTTGGCTGGGCTGCTGCTGTTGTTGCTGGCAGCAGCGTAGCTGCTGCTGGCTATTAAGGCTGGTTATTATTATTACTATTACTAAGGTTATTATTACGTTGGAGCAAACGCTGGCTGGCTATTGCTATTATTGGCGGCTGGCTGGTTGCAGCAGCTACATAGTTATTGCTATTACATATATGTTGTTACATATTATACAGCTGGCTGGCTGCTGGTTATTACTGGTTACTGGCTACATATATACAGCAGCTGAGCAGGCTGTTGGTTATAAGTTATTACATATACATATATATGCTACATATACATATTGGTTGTTGGCGCTATACAGCAGCAAAGGTTATTAAGGCTGGCTGGCTGGCTGGCTAAGCCAATGCAAAGAGATTTGTCATTTACACAGTTATTATTATTATTAAGGGTTGGCTGCAGTAAAAGGTAGCGTGTTGGCTGGTTGGCTGGGTTGGTTAATATTAGTACATTAAATT
>JABUQX010014408.1:17500-35000 GCA_015478945.1 Trachelipus rathkii
TTAATAATTAATAATTAATAATTAATAATTAATAATTAATAATTAATAATTAATAATTAATAATTAACAACTAATAATTAATAATTAATAATTAATAGATAATAATTAATATTAACAATTAATAATTAATAATTAATAATAAATAAAAAATAAATATAAATAAATAAAGTAAAAAAAAAAATAAAAAAATAGTAAATAAAAATAAATAAGAAATTAAATAAAAATAAATAAATAAATAAAAATAAATAAACAAATAAAAATAAATAAGTAAAAATAAACAAATAAATAAATAAATTAATAAATAAATAAATAAAAATTAAATTTAAAAAATAATAATAATAATAATAATAATATTAATAATAATAATAATAATAACAATCGTAATAATAATAATAATTTTGCAATAATAATAATACTACTAATAATAATAATAATAATAATAATAATAAATAAATAATATAATAATTTGTATCAATAATAATAATAATAGTAATAGTAATAGTAATAGTAATAGTAATAGTAATAGTAATAGTAATAGTAATAGCAAAAATAATAATAATAATAATAATAATAATAATAATAATAATAATAATAATAATAATAATAATAATAATAATAATAATAATAATAATAATAATAATAATAAAATAATAATAATAATAATAATAATAATAATAATAATAATAATAATAATAATAATAATAATAATAATAATAATAATAATAATAATAATAATAATAATAATAATAATAATAATAATAATAATAATAATAATAATAATAATAATAATAACCATGGAAAAATAATCATGTAAATATAATCAGGTGAAATAATCATAAACATGTAAAATGATAATAATCTTGAAAAATTACCATCGTAAATCCTTGACAAAAAAAAAAAAAAAAAAAAAAAAAAAAAAAAACAATAACTTAGCACAATTTTATCAAACAAACACTTGAAGGAAATCTGAAAAAAAAACTTAAAATTTAATAGATCACAGATCTCAGCCAACAATCTCAAGCAACATTTTAACTCTAGACAAAACGCAATGCAAAACTGATGAAAAATATACAGGAGAATCTTAACAATAATAATAAATCATTTAACATTAATCTAAGACTCACCTCCTTTCGAGACAACAAAAGCAAAGTTTTTCCTCAAAACTTAAAAAAATATATCAATTCTACTCTAATGAGCTTCACAATTCCTTATTTCCATCCAAAGTTCATGACTGACGATAAGACAATGTACTCGAGCACTCGGAAACTTCCAAAGCTAACCATTTAAACATTAGTACCAATTAAATTTTCACCACTACATTACTCCCCAAGTTTTCGAAAAAAATTTCTTTAAAGTTCAAAAACTTGAGACAATGTAAAAGAGGTTTAAACAATTTTTATACAATTTAACTAGCCCATTTAGTAGAAAGGAATTCTTTATTTTAGAAAGATATGCATATTTACGGATCGTGTTTTATTGAAGAGCGATCCTCTTTTTATTCTAAAATCCTTTCTGTATATTAGTTAGTCTTTTTACTCATCCTTGAGATCTTGTTCGTAGTCTTGAAGTTTTTAACAAATCTCCCCTGTCGTCCTCCTGGAATGTTTCTGTTTGCCCTACGTTGGGTGATGAATTATTCTTGTATATGTTAAACAAAGAGTTCAGTTATCTTCCGTTACTATCAGAATCATAAACAATATCGTGTGATGTTAACTTTTGTTGAAATTCTTCAATTAATACCTGATCGTGTTCTTCCTACCCTCCAAAACGATTTCCTGGCTCTACTTTGTCTAATTTAATTTCTTCTTTGGACACAATTCTTGAGATAGACTGCCACAAATCTTTAGTATTGATTTCAAAACTTCTATCTTCTTCTATCAGTATATACATATTCACTTATTTCAGTCTGCATACTGGTACTTGACATGACCATTCCTTCCGTGTGGTGAGACCCACCGATTTGCTCGATTTTCTTTTCCAAGTTACGCACTTTCCTCTAAACTGAGCAAGCAGGGTTCTTCAATTTAATTCCGAGAGGAGGAATATGCAATAGGGAGACTCTTAATTGCTCCGAACTTCCCTTTCTTGATTCGGAGTCACAAAGTTTATTGCATTGCGGTTCAGGGTCATTGGCATCCCTTTGCTCTCGAACCGTCTGTCTCAAATATGCTGACCCTCTGACATCATTGATCTTATTGTTCCAATAATGTCGGACTTCCACAACATCAACGTGTCAACAGTTACGAAACATCTCTCACTTTTTTCCGGACAATTTACATGTTTATGACTCGCTTTCAGCAGTTGTAATACTTCCTCTCAATGGAATCTCCATTTTCTGGGCTCCATCGATCATGCTAATTCCTTATAAAGTTTTTATTATTTCCATAAATTAAGAATAATCCGAGCGCCTCCCACAGATCCCAAAAGTGTCTTTTTTTCTTTGCAATACTCATATTTGGTACATAAGATAGGATGACTTCCACTATCGATGTTAAACATTTCAAGATTCGGTCGGTGAGCCTATTGAGCCCTAACTACGTCACTGTATCTTTTCATTCTCAAGGCCTCTAAATGACTTCCGGCAATTTCCTCTTCCCTATAGACATCGATGGGGTATGTGGTGGTTATGGTTGTGCACTATACTCATGGCTCACGTCAAGGGTTTCATTGCTGCTTTCCTCATCAGCGAACATCTCCCTAACTAAATTCCAAATACCCTGGTTCTTTTCGTACCCCATCCTTTGTTTGTAATTTATTCCTTCTTTAATGTGTTTTCTTAATGCCTTTGGAACCTCATCCATGAATTTCGGAAACACTATCTCTTCAACTTTATATTATGCCCAGCTTAATTTCATCTGCTAATGATTTGAGCCTCGGAGCAAACAAATATGGCGACTCTCCAGTTCTCAATTTTCTCTTTTGAAAATATTCTAGTCCGTCTTCTTGCTTGTCTCTTACTCTTTCTGCATACCATTGCTTTTTAGCTTTTCAACAATTTTCTCATAAGGCATCTTCGCAGTGTTCAGTGCCTTAAATGTAGCTAGAGTCGATCCTTTCATATGACGATTTAGTTCGATTAGCCATTTCCTTTTTTCTGTTCCACAATTTTAACCCCAGCAAAAAACAGCAACAACAAAACCAAACCGAACATCAAAAACAACAAAAACAACTAATCCAAACAGTAAACAACGATAAAAACAAGAGGGGGGAGGTTTAGTGACGTCAGAGAAATACTGATCGCTGATTGGCTGGTCTCTCATTTGTGCCCATTAATATATATATATATATATATATATATATATATATATATATATATATTTATTTATATATATATATATATTACTTTTATATATACTCATATATATATATATATATATATATATATATATATATATATATATATATATATATATATATATATATATATATATATATATATATATATATATAATTGATTTATAAATGCTAAATTTGCTTGTTTAGAATATTATCATTGTAACTCTCACACAAATCTTTTATTTGTGTTTCACATCTGAATGCTTTCCAACCATCTATCTCAATTTTCCTAAGTTCATAATTTTCTTTTCCTAGCTGGAAATTTCTCCTATATAAACATTAACATTCCCTCACTCTTTATCAAAGTGAATATGCCAGAATGATCGTTTGATATATTAGAATCAAATTCATTTTTATCACGATAATGTATTTTTTTTACCTTACGTCGCTTATGCAAAAAAAAAATTTAATTTTTAAGTGGTTTAAGTGTTTTTTTGTCTTGTTTTGTGGCCTCTTCTATTAACAAAATATATTTTTCCCTTTTCTTGAAAAAATTATATTTACTGGCTCAATTTTAATTTAAATTCAGTTTGTGGAGATAAAGTTATTTATGAGTTAATATTTTTATTTCTAATTAAATATTTTATCAAATAATTCATATACCATTCCACCCATTTGAAAGCGGCTCAACTGGTGAACAGTAGCGACTAGAGTTCGATGTCCATACATTTGGCAAACAAACGTTTAACATGCAAATGGCTGAAAGGAACATTTGACTGACAATCAATGAAGTTACGTTAGGCTATATTAGGTTAGGAAATAATTGTTTTATACAACAAAACTTTATTTTCATGTTCGGTCAAATGATCGTTAGGTCAAATGTTTGTCAGTTAAATGTCCGTATGTCAAATGTCAGTCTGTCAAATCTCCGGGCTCTTTATTTGAATATATACATACATATATATATATATATATATATATATATATATATATATATATATATATATATATATATATATATATATATATATATATATATATATATATATATATATACACACTCTCTAAATAAATATTTAGTTTTTTGGGAACAGGTTGGGCGATACCACCCTTTTCGATATGAATGAATAGAGATATATTAGGTTTATATGGAGAATTGATAGCCCGAAGGGCTATCAATTCGACAAACAGACAAAACCGAAGGTTTTGTCTATGTTTGTCTATGTTTGTCTATGTTTGTCTATGTTTGTCTGTGTTTGTCTGTGTTTGTCTGTGTTTGTCTGTGTTTGTTTGTATTATTACTTTGAAGAAATTATGATCACGGAGTGATCATAATTTCGAGGTGTGTTGTGTTCTGACTCCGACTCCGACTCCGACTCCGACTCCGACTCCTGCCCTGCTTCGTGCCGCTTAGCCCCGCATCGCACCGCACCGCACCGCACCGCGCCGATTCCGTCTCATCCTCTGAAGTTTTTTTATTATTATTATTATTATTATTATTATTATTATTATTATTATTATTATTATTATTATTATTATTATTATTATTATTATTATTATTATTATTATTATTATTATTATTATTATTATTATTAGTAGTAGTAGTAGTAGTAGTAGTAGTAGTAGTAGTAGTAGTTAGAGTTATCGTATCGGGTTAAAATTTTGAGGGGGGTTAGATGGTGTCATATCCTCATTGTATACGAAGTTACATCCCCCTGGGTCCCCCGAAAGGGGACCCCACCCCCATTAAAAAATCGAAGTGTTCGTAATAGGCTGAAATTTGGTGAGAGGATTCAGAGTTGAGTTTCTAGAAATACTTGATATGTGAATCTGAGGAGTTGGCTCCGGCACCGGTGCTGGAGCCACTGCGGAGCCGTGTTAATAAACATTCGTATAACAACAATGTTGGTGTCCTTATATGGGTTATCGAGTCGTAGAGTTCGAATATGATGGTTATAAGTCCGTGTAGGGTGTCCAGGACCCAGAAGGGATCCCACCCCAAACATTAAATATTGATGTAGAAAGCTGAAACTTGATATACAACCTTTTTAGGTTGTATCTTAGATGTATACGGGGTAAAATGACCGATTTGACCAAATTTGTGGGACCAGCCCCCCAAATCTGAAATATTTTCGTAGAACGATGAAGGACTTTCAGTACTCTACGCCCTGCAAGGGGATGTATCTTGGGGTGTAGCCGGGAGTAAGAAAATGACTGTGGGTTGCCCCAGATGGAGTACTCACCCCAAATCTGAAATATTGACCTAGAACAATGAAACTTGACATACAGCCTTTTTAGGTTGTATCTTCAATATCAAGGTAAAATAGCCAATTATTAAATTCGGGGACCAACCCCAAAATTTTGAAATATTCCACATTTTCAATTAGTGAAACTCGGTATACAACCTTCTGAGGATGTATCTTAGATGACCCCGGGTGTAAAATGACTGTAGGTGCCCCAGACGGGGTACTCACCCCAAAAATCTGAAATATTGACATAGAACAACGAAACTTGATATACCTAGCCTTTTTAGGTTGTATCTTAGATAATAAAGTGAAAAATGACCGATTTTACCAAATTAGGGACCAGCCCCAAATCTGAAATATTGACCTAGAACGATGAAACTCGGTATATACCTTTCATATAAGGCACCCATATCGTATATGGGTTAAATAGCCGTACACATCCCAAAGGGGGGTCACCAGCCCCACAAAACTGAAATATTGGCGTAGAACAACGAAACTTGGTATACATCTTTCTTATGATGTATCCTCGATACAGAAAACAAAAAAAAAAAAAAAAAAAAAAATTAAAAAAAAAAAAATTAAAAAAAAATTAAAAAAAAAAATTTTTTTTTTTAAAATTAAAAAAAATTTTTTAAAATTTTAAAAAATTTTTAAAAAAAAATTAAAAATTTAAAATTTTTTAAAAATTTAAAAAAATTAAAAAAACAAAATTAAACATTTTTTATTCTTTTTAAGTTTATAACTTAAAAATTTACGTTTTTTATATAAATCAAACACCCTCTAGAGCCTCTGGAGCCTCTGGAGCCTCGTGAGCCTCCTCCCCTCCCTCCTCACCCTCCTCCACCTCACATCTATGATCTAGTAGTTCATATGCATATTTCTGTATAACGCACAAAACTTTTATTTATTTTATTTTGTTTTAAAGCAAATGGTTTTATTACTAAAATTTTACGCTTTTCATATTTATAACAAGAAATTTGTGTTTTTACATACCCTAAACCTGTAAATCAGTAAATCAAACCACACACCCCTCCCCATCCCTACCCAAATCCTGGATATTTATACATTAGCATAGTAATATTTATCAAAATTTTATCATAACCTTGTCTAATTATCATACTGATCAATGAATATATGCTAACGTAACAAAGATCCATACTTAACAACAATAAAGTAACTAACATTGAGTGCAGAACGGAACCTACTTACACTTTTTCTAACATATCACTGATATTTTTACATTAACATAGTAATATTTAACAAAATTTTATCATAACATTGTCTAAATATCATACTGATCATTGAATATATGCTAACGTAACAAAGTTTTCACATCAATAAAGCAAACTTGCTAGCATCACCTGAACTGAATACTGTTATTGCATTCACAAACCTAACATCTTAAGCATGAATAGCAGTTAACATTAACAAGCTTTCATGCAACAACGGTAAACGTAACATTGAGCGCAGGGCAGCAACCTGCGCACGCACCACAACTTAACATATCGCGTGTTTGCATTAACATAGTAACGATTTAACAAAAGGTATCTACAACCTTGTGCAAGTATCTTACTGATCAAATACGATATATGCTAACAATAACAAAGTTTTCCTTATTATAAGCAAACATAGGATCATGAACTACGAATATAATGTACACTCAGCAATCCTAACACATCTTATTTAAGAAAAAGCAGTGAACAGCACCAAAGTTTCGCATACTTATATCAACTGTAACGCTTACAACATTTGCTTACAATACGTAACTTATTCACACTTTTTCAAACATATCTCTAACATATCATTATTATTTTTGCACGAACATAGTAACATTTAACAAAAATTTATCACAATCTTGTGTAATTATCATACTGACCAACGAAAATACGCTAACGCAACAAAGATTTCACATCAATAAAGCTAACATATCATAACCTGATGTAACAATATAATGTATAACATCAAATCGAACATACCCTATGCCTGAATAAATCACTAACATTAGCAAAGTTCCATACTTAACAACAGTAAAGTAACTACCGTTGCATACAAAAACGTAACCTATTCACACATTTCTCCTAACATATCATTACTATTTTTCATATTAACACTGTAATATTTTGCATCACCGTACCTAATTATCTTATACTGATCAACGAATATATGCCAACGTAGCAAAGTTTTTGGCTTAACAAAGCTAACATATCATAGTCTGAACCAAGAATATAACACACACCGAAAAACCTAACATACCTTAAACACGAATAAACAGCTAACATTAACAAAGTTCAATACTTAACAACAGTGAAGTAACTAGCAAAACATATAGAACGTTGCCTTTCACATCTTTTTTTCTTTTTGTTTTAAAAACTTTTATTTATTTTTAACTTTATTTCTTTAAAACTTTTTGTTTCAAAAACTTTTAGCTATTTGTAAATTTATTTCTTTAAAACTTTTTGTTTTTTAAAAATACTTAATTTTAACAGTACTTCTTTAAAACTTTTTACTAAATTTTTTATTCTTTTTATATTATGACTTTACTAACTTGTGTTTTTACATACCTAAAACAGTAAATCACTGAATCAGTGCAGAATCAAGCCACCCCTACACTCCCCCTACCCATCCCAGCCGATCTGTTGGTCATTGATCCTATTGATCTGTTGACTCCAGTCATATTTCGAGTATCATTTGGATAAACATAGCATAATGTTCTTTTTATACTAACCCTCGAATATATGCTGACATAATAAAGTTTCACATCAATAAAGCTAACATAACATAACCTGATGTAAGAATATAATGTATAACATCAACCCTAACATACCTTAAACACGAATAAACAACTAACATTAACAAAGTTCAATATCTTAACAGCAGTAAAGTAACTAGCCAAAACATATAGAACGTTGCCTTTCACATCTTTTTTTTTTTTTTTTTAAAAACTTTTATTTATTTTTAACTTTATTTCTTTAAAACTTTTTGTTTTAAAAAACTTTTAGCTATTTTTAATTTTATTTCTTTAAAACTTTTTAGTTTTTTTTTTTTTAAAACTTTTAATTTTTAACTTTATTTCTTTAAAACTTTTTGTTTTTACTAAAAATTTTATTCTTTTTATGTTTATAACGTAAAAAAATTACCTTATAAGGCCAAATTAAATGGGGGTGGTTCTAATATCAATGTTATAGCATATTGATACAGATATAATGTATAGCTTATAAAACCCTAACAAAAATATATGGCAACAGGAAAGTAACTGACGTTGCTTACAGACCGTACCATATTCACACTTTTTTCAAACATATCTCTAACATATCACTGTTATTTTACATTAACATAGTAACATTTAACAAAAATTTATCACAACATACTCGCCAACAAATATATGCTGACGTACCAAAGTTTTTCACACCAATAAAGCTAACATATCATATCCTGAACTAGGAATATAACGCACAATGACAAAACCTAACATACCTTATGATCGAATAAATGACTAACATTAACAAAGTTTCATACTTAACAACACTAAAGTAACTAACAATGCATACAAAACGAACATGCACGAAGGCTGATGCCAGTTCTGTTTCACTAGAGTTACGCTCAATCTCGATCAAAGACCTATTTCTCATTCCAACTCAAAACGGAAAATTTGCTGCAATGATTGTGATTGATGATTATTACGTTTCGAAGACATTACGCAATACCTATGATTCTTGTTTGGTTTCGTACCTCTAACATATTAACGTTAATCTTACACTAACATAGTAACATTTAGCAAAAAATTTATCACAACATTGGTTAATTATCACACAGACCAGCGAAAGTATGCTAACATAATAAAGTTTCCACATTAATAAAGCTAACATAGCATCATCTATGCCGACGTATGATTTTAGTTCCCATGGGAAAAAACTCAAACCATAACTTACATCGTTAACGCATTAACAAGTTCTCAAAATTATTTCGAATCTGCTGCCTTCTGCTATTGCCACTGGCTCGTTAGTATTTGGGCAGGAAAGTAACCTCTGCCTATACTTTAATCACCCTACCACAGTAACATTTGGCAAAAATGTATCATAACCTTGTGTAATTATCATACAGACCAGTGAAAGTATGCTAACATAATAAGTTTCACATTAATAAAGCTAACATAGCATCATCTAAACTAAAAAAATAATGCCTAAAGACAAACATAACACATCTTAAGCAGGAATAAACTGTTAGCATTAACAAAGGTCACACTTAACACCAATAAAGCAACTAACATGGTATGCAAAACGTAACCCTAATCTTACTTTTTCAAGCATAACTCTAACATATTAACGTTAATCTTACTAACATAGTAACATTTAGCAAAAATTTCTCACTACATTTGGTGATGAAATTTTCATGCATAAAAGAGATATTATGCGAACTTAACGAAGTTTCCACATCGATAAAGCTAGCATCCGCTGAACTAAGAAAATAATGCGCAGACAAACTACTTATCCAGCAAGAATAACTATTTAACATTCTCAAGTTACGCCACTTTACAGTAAGAAGCAACTAACATGGTATACAAAACGTAACTTATTCTTACTTTTTCAAGCATAACTCTAACATATTAACGTTAATCTTACACTAACACAGGAACATTTAACTAAAATTTCCCACAACATTGGTTAACTATCATACAGAGCTGCGAAAGTATGCTAACGTAACAAAGTTTCCACATCAATAAAGCTAACATAGTAACATGAACTAAAGAAAATAATGCACAAAAACAAACCTATCACAACTTACGCACAAATGACTGTTAACAAAGTTCCACACTCAAAACCAGTAAAGCAACTAACATGGTATGCAAAACGTAACCTAATCTTACTTTTTCAAGCATAACTCTAACATATTGACGTTATTCTTACACTGACACAGTAACATTTAACTAAAATTTCTCACAACATTGGTTAATTATACTGATCAACGAATATATGCTAACATAACAATGTTTTCACATTAATAAAGCTAACATAGCATCATATGAACTAGGAAAATAATGTACAACGACAAACCTAACACATCTTACGCCCTAATAAACTGTTAACATTAACAAAGTTCCACACTTAATATCAGTAAACTAACTTTACATACAAAACGTAACCTGTTCATACTTTTTTCCAAGCATATCTCTAGCATATTAACGTTAATCTTACATTGACACAGTAACATTTATCAAAAAATGTGTCATAACCATACCTAACCATCATAATACCTAACGAGTAAATACGAATAAAGTAAAGTTTTTAGGCTTATCTCTTTTTAGACTCCGCCCCCCTTTCAGAAAATACCAACTCTAAACATGAAAAATGATTTTACGCTTTAACTATTTGCATAAAGTGATGCAATACTTATTATATTTGACCCTCTGGCAGGAATACAAGCAATGTAGCAGTCGCCATTCGGTTTACGATTAAATATAAATGACACATCGTTGGGAATAACCAAGAAACTCCTCATGAAGATGTCAACAACAAGCGTAGAGATGCGGAGAGATGTCATCGTATCAACAAAACTATCCTACTGAAGAAAATAGTGTATAAGCATCCCTTAAATGTAATGAAGATTCTTTCTTTCCCACCCAATCAAGAAGAAAGTAACCACAAAGAATACGACGTACGAATAGACAGCATATCAGTTCAAAAGGGTATATATTCTCGTTCGACAACAACAACAACAACAACAACAACAATAACATAGTACAAAAGACAATTTCTTTAGATACTAACCAATGAATATATGCTAACGTAACATTGTTTCACATTAATAAAGCTACCATAGCATCACCAGAGCTCAAGGAAAATAATGTACAACGACCAACCTAACATTAAGCACGAATAAACTGTTAACATTAACAAGTTCCACACTTAACACCAGTAAAGTTAACTAACATAGCATACAAAACCCAACCTATTCATACTTTTACCAAACATATCTCCAACATATTAACGTTAATTTTACATTGACACAGTAATATTTAGCAAGAATTTATCATAACCTTGTTTAATTATCATACAGAGCAGTGAAAGTATGCTAACGTAACAAAGTTTCCACATTAATAAAGCTAACATAACATAACCTGAACTAAAAATATAATGTGCAACAATGACAAACCCAACACACCATACGCATGAATAAACCACTAACATTAACACTTAACAACAGTAAAGTACATAACACTTCGTCCAAAACGTACCCTATTCAGACTTTTTCAAGCATATCTCTGACATATCAATGTTAATTTTACATTAACATCGTAATATTTAACAAAAGTTTAGCATAAACCTGTCTAATCATCATACTGACAAAGAATATAATGCTGACGTAACAAATGTTTTACATCAACTTCGTAACATTTAACAAAGATTCATCTAACCTCGTCTAAATATCATAATCCCCAGCGAATAATCGCAAACATAACAAAGTTTTAACCAAACATAACAAAAAATAACAAAATTTTATCCTAACATAACATAAAAATGTTCTTTGAGTAAAATATCACAGTAAAACGTAATAATTTACTGATTTTAAAGCAATAAATCAGTAAATCAAACCACCCATCCCTGCAGTCCCCTACCCGTCCCACCCGCCTGTGATCTATTGAGCTATTGATTCAAGTCATATTTCATGTATCATTTTGGACAAACATAACAAAAATATGTTCTTTATATACTAACCTACGAATATATGCTTAACCAACAAAGTTTTAGCATCAATAAAGCTAACAAATCATAACCGCGACTAGGAATATAATGTACAAATGCAAACCTAACATACCTAGCGTATGAATAATCAGCTAACATCCTGAAAAAATTCCCTACTGATCAAGGTAAACTAGCTAACAGATCATACAATACTCGATATGTTCCCACTTTTCCGAGCATATTAATAACAGATAAAGCCACGTATTATCAACAAAATCCTTAACAGTGACCAATCTATCCAAAGAAGCCACCATCTTGAACTGAATTGGCCCACCATCTTCATATCAAAAGTGTCACTCGTTTTTCGAGTATAACATCGATAGGACGTGAATCAACGTAGACATTAGCCAAAAGTCTAGGAGCAAACCTAACATTATTCAGCAAAAAAACTTAACCTAGGTTCACGTTTCTAACACATCATCGTCCAGTTAACACAGTAATATCTTACACAAAAAACTCATCATTTCTCTAACAAATCCGTGTTTTTTCCACATTGTCATAGTAATATTTAACATAACATACTTAACTTACGAATAAACAGCACCATTAACCAAAGAGTATCTAAAAGCAACACATTGCCTTCCGAGAAAAGCCAGGGGGATGCGCCTTGAAGGGTGTGAATCCTGGGGGATGAAAGGGGTGTAAGCGAGCTTTACCCCTCCGAAGGAGGGATAAAAGGCCCTCAGCCCTTCGGGCTGAGGCCCCAAAAGCAGGCTACCTCCGAAGAGAGGGTAAAGGCCCTCAACCACTCGGGCTGAGGCCAAAAGCGCTTACGCTTCGAGGTGATCCCCCTCGCAGGATTCACACCCTTTCAAGGGGCGCATCCTGGGTTTTCTCGGAAGGTGTGTTGCTGGGTGTTTTCCAGTTAGTTAAGTACAAGCACAATGAAGAAATGATGAGAGTTAAGTGGCCTTGACGATGTTAAAGCGTGAGACAGGTGAAGTTTTTGTTGAATGTGTTTCATGTCTGCGTTGTCACAGTTCAAATGATGTTGCTACTCAAAGTGACACCGATTCGGCTTCTTTGTGCACTTTGGTAAGGGATTTTGATGAATAATAAAGCTTTATCTGTTAGCTGCTCGGCGTCGGCTGCTGTTCCCAGCTAGTTTACCTTGATCAGTGATTATTCATGCGCTAGTAATGTTAGGACATTTGCTTACGTGTCTTAGTCATAGTATGTTTTGTTTGATTAAGCATATATTCGTGATTGTTAGTGCGCCAAAGAACATATTTTTATGTTATGTTGATGAAATATGACTTGGCTCGGCGTAGGGCTGCGAGATGGGCGAGTTGATTGCTGATTGTGCTTTAAGCGGTAAGCCCACGTTTACTACTGGCGATGACTCAAGAAACGACCCCACCCATGTTATGTTGGGATAAGAGTTTTGTTGACCCTGGTAAAGCTTTGTTAACGTATTTTGCAACACGTCTATGATATTTGAACGAGGTATGATGATTTGTTAAATGTACGAGGTGATGTAAAACATTTGATACGTCGGCTATTACTGTCAGTATGGGTGAGTTTATCTTCAAACTTTGTTAAATATTGCGATGTTATCAGCCAAATTAACATTGATATGTCGAGATATAGTACGTTTGGACGAAGTGTTGCGAAGTTTGTTGGCCAGTGGTTTGACATGCGCCTGTATTGGAATTTGTCATTGTACGTGCGCTATTCTTAGCGTTCAGGTATGTTATGTTAGCTTTATTAATGTGGAAACTGTTCGATTAGCATGCTCGCTGCTTTCTGTATGATAATTAAATAGGAGGTTATGATAAATTCTTGCTAAATATTGTGTCAATGTAAAAATTGGCGTTGTATGTTTGGAGATTTGGTAAAGTATGGTAGGTTACGTTTTGTAATACGCATTCGATGGCAAGTTGTGTTAGGCCGTCGTTATTATTTTTATTGATGCTATGTTGCTCGTCAATATTGTATTGCGTGATTGAAGTATCCAAAGAACTGCTGCAATATGTTATTGTTGTTGTTGTTGTTGATTGTCGAACGAGGCTATATGCGCCCGCTGAACGATATGGTTCATTCGTACGATGATGCTGTTTACTTTGGCGAAATCTCTTCGGTAGAGACAGTTTTTCGCTTTGTGGTGCTACGATGATCCATCTCACGCTGTTCGTTCAATCGCATCTTCCAGCGGAGGTTTTGGTCTCTCTAGCAGTGTCAGCCGCCATTTAACTATGAAGAAGTCAAATATGGTAAGTATTGCTATGCAAGCGTAAATCATTTTCGGTATTTTCTGAAGGAAGGCAGTCCTAAAAACACGCCCAAATGTGGCTCTTTCGTTGGAGTGAGGTATGACGCATTTTTACGATCGTGTTGCTGTGTCAATGCCGTTGGCGTTAATATGCTGGAAATAATAACTGGAAAAGTATGAACAGGTCCGACGGATTAGTTGTTAAGTGTTTGTTAATGTTAACGTGGGAGCGTAGATGTGTTGATTGTCGTTGCACGTATTTTCTAGTTCGCATTACGTATTATGATCAGTAATTGGCCAATGTTGTGAAATTTTAGTTAAATATTGCATAGTCAGCATTAATATTAAAGTGCTCTGGATTACTACCTCTGTTGCTGAAGTGTAGAACGTGCATATTAACAGATTGGCTAATAATGTAAGATTTGTGCATTATTAGTTCACATGTTAACTGTAATATTGAAAGCTGTTTACGTTAACTTTCTTCTTATTTTAATTAAATGTTCTATATTAACGTTAATATGTTGAAATTATGCTAATGAATAAGATTGCATTTTGTATACCATGATAGTGCTGAGTAATTATATTATGTTATTGCTTAGGATTTGTCTTTGTCGCCCTGCTAGTTTGGGTGTGCTATGGAAATATTTTTGGTACTATTATTGTGTTGTGGTACGTATGTTGAAATTAACGTTAATATGTTAAGAGTGAAAAAAATGAATTAATTTTCTATGTTGAATGCTGTGGTAAAGATGTGAACTGATGACAACGGTGCCAAATAATGTGGCGAACAGCATACTCGCTGGTCTTATCCATGTGCCGACCCAAATTTTCGCTGGTCTTGCTATGTTGAGTGTGAATTAACGTTAATATGTTAAGTTATGTAGCAGATTAGTACGTTTTACGCCATGATGGGTTGCATTGGTGTTAGAGTGTGGGACTTTTGTTGTGTTAACGGTTATTCCTGCAAAGATGTGTTATGTTACACCTATCTGCACGGAAATCTCCTGGTTTAGATGATGCGTGTTGGCACATTAATCGAGGCAGTGCGCGGCGGCGCGCTAGCGGCGTATATTGACGACTGATGGCATGGCGTTCATTTTACTTTTGCTGCGTGTTGCTATGTTGAGCGATTAATATGTTGGAAGTATATAGGTGACCAACGTAATGTTTCAGCAGGTAAAACAAAAATATAGGTATTGCCGAAAGAGTGTGGGCAATTAATTTCTCGCTGTGTTTGATAACTCGAAGGCGAGAACCATGTTCGTTCTGTAATGCATTGAATTACTGGGTGTTGTTAAGTATGTGGTATTCATGCGTAGGTTTTGATCATTGTGCGTTATATTCTAGTTCAGGATATGATATGTTAGCTGTGGTGTGAAAAACTGGTCTTACTCAGCATGATTTGTTAGCCGTAGAAGCAATGTGAATATGTTACTGAGGTATGTTATACATGTTATGTTATCATTAAGCATTGATGTGAAAACATTACTGTTTTACTGTTTTTGGTTATGTAAAAAGAGTAAAAATTCACACGTTATAAACATAAAAGAATAAATACTTACAGTAAAAACTCCGAAAGTTTAAAATAAGTTGAAAAACTAAAAGTTCTGCAAAAAAGAAATTAAAAAATATTAAAAATACCACAAAACAAAAAGGATAAGTCAAAATAAATAAAGGGATACCAATAAAAAAAGATGTGAGAAAGGAAACAACGTTCTTGGACCACTTTACCACTATTACGTATATTTCGGGCTTTACTAACAAATCTTAAATTTGTTTGCCGATCGTTTTGAAATGTGTTAAGGGCCGTGTTGATATACCAAATATTCTTAGGTATGTTATGTTAGCATTGTGTGAAAACGTTGCTGTCGCTTATATATTCGGGGTGTATAAAAACCGTGATACGTATGACTGGAGTCCAGCAGATCAGTAGATCGGCCCAATAGTCAGGCCAGATGAGGCGAGAAGAAACGCCCAGAAGGTGGTTTGTTACTGATTGTACAGTATGTAAAAACGCAATTTTTTACGTTATAAACACAGTAGAGAAGATTATAACATTTGACCCTCTAAAGCGCTTAAAGATCAATGAACTTAAATTCTATACTCGAAATTTCGAAATAGATTTTGAAACAAAATTGGTCTTATAATGAAATAAATGAATTTTCATAAAAGAAAATTATATACTGGCCGCACCAGTGTGGGCGCATTAGCCAGCTGGACGTTAAGCAATACTATTCGTGTCAGCCAAACGCGGTGTGCAGTTGAAAATGTAATGAAACGTATTTACTGGTAAGTGGAACACTGGCGTGTTGATTATTTGTCGCGCCTATTGTTGCATCAGGTATGATATGTTATTGATATTAGTCTTTGCTGCGTTATCGTGGCGTACTGGTAGTCAGTATGATAATTACGCAGGTGATAGAGCTGATTAAATGTTGCTATGTTCGTGCAAAAAACAACAATGTTTGGGAGTATCGTTTGAGTGGCGGTGGTATAACTGTATGCTGCAAATCGCCCGGTGCATCTTCTGCGATTGATAAAGTGTTGAACTGTTGTGTTGACTGCTTATTCGTAGAGATAATGTTGATATATTCGTAATATGTCAGCACATATTCATGATCAGCCGACTCTGCCTGGATTTGTGATATTTTTAAGTTTGCTATGTTGTGATAAGCATCATTTTGCTAAATGTTACTGTGTTAGTGTAAGATTAATGTTAACCCTTTGAGTCCGGATGCGACTGATTAGTCGCACTTTTAGACCTCGCCTATAACTCGGTTATTTTGGCTATTTTCTGGCTTTTTTTTAGATATTTTTGCACAGAGTTGTCAGTTTCATAGATTTAGGCAAAAAAAATTATGAAGTTTTGCTTAGTGTTTGATCCGCACGTATGAGAAGAGGGCGTTTCGATCTTCTTTGAAAAACTACATTTTGACACAGTGACCGTGTATCTTTGAGTGATTTTTTGTGTAAAAATTTTTTACTTTTTGAATTATTTACATATGCATTCTAGTAGTCGAAAGAAA
>JABUQX010014408.1:40000-42500 GCA_015478945.1 Trachelipus rathkii
CGGAAGAGACGTCGCATAACAGAGGCGGAAAACCAAAAATTTCTACAATTTGAATGTCGTAAGAAGAGCAGGAGGAAAAACAATCTCTTCTGAGTTTGCTGCAGGCGAAGCCATATTTTCGACGAATGCGATGTCAGGTAAGGAGAAACTGGCGTTAAATTCTGGGATAGAGCGTCGGCAGGAAATGTTGTCTATACCTTTTATATGGCGAATATCAGTGGTGAATTGTGCAATAAATTCAAGGTGGCGGGCTTCACGAGGGGACTGTTTAACAGTGGAAGCTGTAATGGCATGCGTGATGGGTAAATGATCGGTTATGACATGGAATTCACGACCTTCTATGAAATAACGGAAGTGCTTAATAGCTAGATAGATTGCGAGAAGTTCCCTACCAAATGCACTGTACCTTGTTTCAGGCGGCTGGAACTTTTTAGAAAAGAAAGCTAATGGACGCCATTCGTTATTAATGAACTGTTGCAGCACAGCTCCAGCTGCAAAATCTGAGGCGTCTGTGTTGATCCTAGTCGGGGCTGTGTCGGATGGAAATATGAGTAATACAGAAGAAGCAAGAGCTTCCTTGATGGAGGTGAAGGCATTAGTTGCTTCGTCGTTCCAATCGACAGTGACAGAAGCAGCAGATCCTTTACGTGGTCTTTTAAGAAGTGCGTTAAGAGGAAGGAGAATTTTGGCGGCAGATGGGATGAAGCGATGGTAAAAATTCACCATGCCTAAGAAACGACGAAGTTGACGCTGTTTGACGGGTTTCGGAAAGTCACGAATCGCTGCTACACGATCCTCAAGAGGACGAATACCGTCGGCAGAGATTGTATGTCCGAGAAAGGTTAGAGATGAAACTCCAAATTCACATTTGGAAGAGTTGATGCATAGACCAAATTCACTTAGTCTGGTAAAAACTTGCCTGAGATGTGATGTGTGTTCTTCTGGAGAAGCACTGGCAATCAATAAGTCGTCTATGTAGGCGAAGACGAAGGGTAAACCGCGTAGGACTGAGTCTAGGAGACGTTGAAATGATTGACTTGCATTTCTTAAACCGAATGGCGTGCGAAGAAATTCGTAAAGACCGAAGGGAGTGATGATGGCGGTCTTATGGATGTCGTCAGGATTCACGGGAATCTGGAAAAAGGCGGAAATTAAGTCGATCTTTGTGAAGATAGTACAACCAGAGAGGTGGGATGTGAAATCCTGTAAATGAGGAGGCACATTATAACGGTCCGGGCGGGTGATCGCATTTAGGCAGCGATAGTCGCCGGTGGGGCGGTAGTCTCCATTAGGTTTGAGTACCATGTGCAAGGGGGAGGCGTAGTCGGACTTTGAAGGTCGGATGATGCCCTTCTCTAAGAGAGATTCAAACTCTAACTTTGCCGCTTTGAGTTTATCCGGTGCAAGACGTCGGGCGTGAGAGAATGGAGGTCTGCCGTAAGTTTCAATGTGATGAACGACATTGTGTTTCACTGGAGGAAACTTGGAGACTGGAGAAAGAAGTTCAGGAAAATCGGTAATTAATAATGATTCAAAAATATTATTGGATGGAGAAAGATGTATGCCACTGATGGATGCAGATGCACGGATACAAGCGGATGAGAAGTGTGTTTCAAAATCAATGATGCGGCTGTGATTCATGTCAACAAGAAGGTTGAAGTGTGACAGAAAATCGGCACCTATTATTGGTAAAGTGACGTCTATCGTGAAGTCCCATATAAAGTCACGACGGAACGAGAGTGTTAATGGAGCCGTTTTAGTACCATAGAGTGCTGGAATGGTATAGTAACGTTGCGCGGCGCGTAAAAGCCCGTGCCTTCTGGAGGCATGAGTTTATTTCCGGAGGGGATGGACGTGGGTCACTTGGCTGAAATTGAGCTCCCCTATCTACGGATAGATAGTTTGGTGGAGGGATCGTAAACACAAAGTAGGTTTGACGCTTTTGAGACCACCCCGAGCGTATTTACGGAGTGGTGTTGGAGTTTAAATTCTCGAAAGCACAAGGCTTAAGACAGGACCGTGTTTGGTCTCCAAAACGTTGATGGTTTCTACAAATACCTTGCTGGTTATGTGTCGGAAACTGAACTAGGGCCTGAGAAGTAACTGGAGAAGGAGCGAACTGACGTGAGGGAGTAGGTGAGCGACGATATGAACGTCGTTGCTGAGTTGGAGAGCGAGAAATATGACCATAATTGTGAGCAGGAGCAGATGCAGAATAAGTGTTTGAAGCATTGGGGGGAGGCTGGGGATATGAAGGAGGTTGTGAATAAGGATGATGAGAGGATTGAGGATGAGGATACTGTTGAGGTTGAGGATAAGGATGTTGTTGTACTACAGGAAAGAGAGGAGGAACGTAAGGAGGAGGAACAGTGGAACGCGTTTCCAGTGTGCGAATTCTGTTAGTTAAATCCATGATAGTGTTTTGTAACACTTGAAGTTGTGACATGATGTAAGCATTTTCAGTGGGCGGAGGTAAGCGAATTGCGTTAACTGAACTCAC
>JABUQX010014408.1:47500-49925 GCA_015478945.1 Trachelipus rathkii
TATTATATATATATATAATATATATATATATATATTATATATATACTATATATATATATTTATATATATATATATATATATATATATATATATAATTATATATATATATATATATATATATATATATATATATATATATATATAAATATATTATATATATATATATATATATATAATAATATATATAGATTTATTATATATAATATATAATTTATATTATATATTATATATATATATATATATATATATATATATATATATAACTCTTTGTAAGACGTCGATCCGAATGAGCTGGATTTCCTGGCGAATGGCCGTCTTCAAAGCAGCCAAGTCTCGCGGTCTGTGTTTGTACACTTCAGCCTTTAGGTAACCCCAGAGGAAATAATCACATGGGGTTAGGTCCGGAGATCGAGCAGGCCATTGAACATCACCCGACTTTGAAATGACCTTCCCTGGGAAAATCTGCCGTACAACATCCATCGATCTCCGGGCAGTGTGCGCTGTCGCTCCATCTTGTTGAAACCACACATGGTCAAGGTTAAGGTCATTAAGGTTCGGTCGCAAGAAGTTCTGCAGCATGTCAATGTACCGATCAGCTGTGACGGTGACCGTCAATTCCCCCTCTTCAAAAAAATATGGTCCAATGATTCCATGACTGCTTATGGCACACCAGGTCGTTTCTGTGGCTGTAGAGGTAGCTCTTTAAACTCCTCAGGTTGCTCATCAGCCGAAATATGGCAATCCTGATCCTTACATAAAGATAACGAATAAAATGAGCCTCATCACTGAACATGACGATATCGTTAGCTGGAATGTCGTTCAAAAGCTGTCGACAAATGTTGACACGGTTTTCGAGGTCCCTCGGTAACAGTTCCTGGATGATCACCATTTTGTATGGGTGAAAACGAAGATTTTCGTGCAAAATACGGCGTACTGAGCGACATGACATGTTCAGTGCAGCAGCATGTTTCCGGGCCGACCTCCGTGGTGATTGGATGACAGAACGTTTCACTAGCACAACATTTTCAGGGGTACGGGCACTGCGTGGTCGACCACCCCCCTCCCTTGACCACGTGTTGCGGAACTCGTAGCTCTAAAATTTTGAACCCATTTCACAATTGTTGGTTTCGAGGGAACGGGAGCCAAAGGGGCTAAATCAAAGTTTCTTCGAAACGCACGTTGCGCGTTGATTACGGAATTTCCGTTAGTAAGAAACGCTTCAATAATGAACGCGCGTTGTTCACCCGGCCAAGCCATGTTGTATACAGGGCTGCCAATGAGACTTTTGCTTTCCAAGTGAACGTTCCTTCTCCACTACTCTAGGACAGCCGCCTGGTGACGTTTTAATATTTTTGTCTATCCCCGCCGCAATGTAAACGGAAGTAATCGCCCGCCCTGTACATAGATATACCAACTTCGGTTTTAATACAAATTGTATATTTTTTCATAATTAAACGCTTACTAGGCCTAGTTTTATTATTTTTCACTAGTCACGAAAGAAGCAAGTTCAAGTAACGAACGGCAACAGTCACTATCTTTTTTTTCCTTCAGCGAACCAATAAGAAATGAGAATACAGCATAAGAAAACATGTTTAAACATTACTAAACGGGATAATAACGTGTAAGAATAAACACATTTTTGAGCCATTGAGAGGAGGAGCGTTTAGGAAATTTTGGGAAAAAAAAAGTTTATCTGTTTATCGAAATCGAATCTAATTAATTTAAAAAAATCTGATACGAAAATATTTTATAAACTCTTCGTAAATTAAGGTAACGGTAACGGATGTAGGGGAAAATTTAACTCGTTAACGTTAATTAACAAATGTAACTCGTTAATAGTCTTTTACTTCTTTTTCGAAATTAACGAAGCGTTATAAGTTAACGAAAAAATTACACGAGTTTAATTAACGAATTAATTAAAGGGCAATCAAACCTTAGTATATATATATATAATCATATATATATAATATATATATTATATATTAATATATATATATATATATATTATATATATTATATATATATATATATATACATAATATATATATAATAAAGGTATTTTTGTAAATGCTTGTTGTAGGTACAGAAGAAGTGGGGACTGGAGTCTAAAGGTATTGGGGTAGAGTCGATTTTTTCTAAGCGGAGCCACTCTTTTTTTTTGGGTGGAGCTGGAGAAATGATAATTTTTTTTTACTATACTAACGAAGGGCCTTGGGCCTTAGCCGAGAAACTTTAAAACAATTCGGTGGTGCCGGAGTCGCGAGTCGGAGTCAGTGTATTTCAAAAGGCTTCACTGACTCCGCAAATCTCCTTTAAGAATCAATGGTAACGAATTTTTGCATTAAATAAAATAAAAAAAAAAAAAAAAAAAAAAAAAAAAAAAAAAACGTTTATACAACGACCGAAAAAACTGTTATTACGAGAT
>JABUQX010014409.1:2500-28426 GCA_015478945.1 Trachelipus rathkii
ACCGTTACCTTAATTTACGAGTTTATAAAATATTTTCTTATCAGATTTTAAATTGTATTAGATTCGATTTCGATAACAGATAAACTTTTTTTTCCAAAATTTCCTAAACGCTCCTCTCAATGGCTCAAAATGTGTTTATTCTTACACGGTTATTATCCCGTTTAGTAATGTTTAACATGTTTTTCTTATGCTGTATTCTCATTTCTTATTGGTTCGCTGAAGGAAAAAAAGATAGTGACTGTTGCCCGTTCGTTACTTGAACTTGCTTCTTTCGTGACTAGTGAAAAATATAAGAACTAGGCCTAATAAGCGTTGTAATTTATAAAAAATATACATATTTGTATTAAAACTGTAAGTTGGTATATCTATATACAGGGTGGGGCGATACTTCCTTTACCATTGCGGCGGGGGATAGCGTCACGAGGGCCGGTCCTAGAGAGTTGGAGAAGGGAACGTTCGACTCGGAAGTACCGAAGGTTTGTCAGTATACAACATGGCTTGGCCGGGTGAACAACGCGCGTTCATTATTGAAGCGTTTCTTACTAACGGAAATTCCGTAATCAACGCGCAACGTGCGTTTCGAAGAAACTTTGATTTAGCCTCTTTGGCTCCCGTTCCCTCGAAACCAACAATTTTGAATTGGGTTCGAAATTTTAGAGCTACGAGTTCCGCAACACGTGGTCAAGGGAGGGGGGTGGTCGACCACGCAGTGCCCGTACCCCTGAAAATGTTGTGCTAGTGAAACGTTCTGTCATCCAATCACCACGGAGGTCGGCCCGGAAACATGCTGCTGCACTGAACATGTCATGTCGCAATGTACGCCGTATTTTGTACGAAATTCTTCGTTTTCACCCAGGCAAAATGGTGATCATCCAGGAACTGTTACCGAGGGACCTCGAAAACCATGTCAACATTTGTCGACAGCTTTTGAACGACATTTCAACTAACGATATCGTCATGTTCAGCGATGAGGCTCATTTCCACCTCTCAGGCTCAGTTAATCGGCAAAACTTTCGATATTGGAGTGAAACAAACCCGAGGGAGTTGCACCAAACGCCACTACACAGCCCTCGGGTAACGACCTGGTGTGTCATAAGATAAGCAGTCATGGAATCATTGGACCATATTTTTTTGAAGAGGGGGAATTGACGGTCACCGTCACAGCTGATCGGTACATTGACATGCTGCAGAACTTCTTGCGACCGAACGTTAATGACCTTAACCTTGACCATGTGTGGTTTCAACAAGATGGAGCGACAGCGCACACTGTCCGGAGATCGATGGATGTTGTACGGCAGATTTTCCCAGGGAAGGTCATTTCAAAGTCGGGTGATGTTCAATGGCCTGCTCGATCTTCGGACCTAACCACATGTGATTATTTCCTCTGGGGTTACCTAAAGGCTGAAGTGTTCAAACACAGATCTATATATATATATATAAAGACGGCCATTTGCCAGGAAATCCAGCTCATTCTGAATGACGTCTTAGCAAAGCTTATATACTTAATATATATATATATATATATATATATATATATATATATATTATATAAATAAAATGAATGTCTATATTATATATAATATATATATATATATATATATATATATATAATATATATTATATATACTATATTATATTATTTTTATATATATATATATTATATATATATATATATATATAATATATATATAGTATATATATATATATATATATATATATTAATATATATTATTATATATATATATTGATAATTATATATAATATATATTATAGTATATATAATTTTTTCATTAAAATAAGTTGAATTTCTGCAATCATATAAAAGAAAATTAACAATTATTATTACTTTTCTTACATATTTGAAGACGGTTAACGTTAACTTCCGTTACATTATTTACCGATAAACGCTTTAATGAATTAACGCCGTTTTATTTTTTTGTTAACGATTAATGAAAAACGGCGTTAACTTTCTCATTAACGGTGCCAACCTTTGTATATATTATATATAGTATATGATATATATATATATATATAATATATATATCTATTATATATATTATATTATACTATATTATATATATATATTATATATAGTATATATATATATATTACTATTATATATATATATATAATATCATATATATAGTTATCTATATAGCAGAACAAAAGAAATTGCAATTCCACGCAATCCAACTTTGTAATTATAAAAACACCTAAACGCATTTCACGCTGCTGGGAATCGAACTTTGGACTCTAGGCAGAATATACGTCAAGTGTTTGACCACCAAGACCTACGATGAGCTTAAAAGAAGCAACCCGACAATACTTCTTATGGTGAACTATTAGCACCACCAAACATCATGAAGCCTGTTATTAAGATATTTTCACTGTGCAGTAGCCCCTGTTCCCCCCAGGCCCGGAGTGTTGCAGCGGGAAGAGCACGACATGTCTTTTGGTGGGTGCGATATTTCACCATGGGGAAATATTGTCGGTCTTCTCTAGCTCATCGTGGTCTGTGGTCACCACACTTTGCACGTATATTTACTAGGGTCCAGATTTCGATTCGCAGTTTTAGGGTGAAATGCTTTAAGGTGTTTTTATCATTACACAATTAGATTGCGTAAATTGCAATTTAATTTTGTTCTGTACATCTTGGCCGCCTCTTCTTAAGCATTTTTACTGCGCTGTATCAGTGTTCGGCCCCAGCCCGAGTGGGTGAACGGGAAGAGCACGACTGTCAATTTGGTGGTGCGAATATTCAACATAGGAAGTATTGTTCGGTTTCCTTCTTTTAGCTCATCGTGGTCGGGTGGTAACACACCTGCTTATACTCTGCTGGGGTCAGGTTCGATTCACAGTAGGGTTGAAATGCTTTATCGATGTTTATATCCTTATATATAATATATATATAGTATATATATAGTATATATATATATATATATATTATATATATATATAGTATATATATATATATATATATATATATATATATATATATATATATATATATATATTAATATATATTTATATATATATATTATATATATATATATATATTATTATATATATATATATATATATATTAGTATGAGCGCTAGCGAACCGGTAAGTTTTATTCCTGTAAGATTAAAAGGAAAGAAAACACCAGGAGAAGAGTGAGGAGAGAGAGAGAGAGAGATGAGAGGAGGAGAGAGAGAATAGAGAGAGGAGAGAGCAGGCTCCTCAGTTCACTTTGTGAGAATTGAACTGAGAAATGATGAGAATGTGATATGAAGGCTGGTCTCATAAGCTCTGTTTTCCTCAATTAAGAGGTTTTAAGATTGACAGTTTGAAGTCCATTTTAAAAGCGCTAAAAGAATAAAATAGAGAGATATTGGGGAGAGGTAGTGAGAGCAAGAGTGTTGATAAGTCGAAAACTCTAAACCTATATATATATATATATATATTATATATTATATTTAATATATATTATATATATATATATATATATACTATATATATATATATATATATATATATATATATTATATATTTATATATATGATAGAAATATATAATATATATATATATATATATATATAATATATATATATATTATATAATATTATATATATAATATATATATTCATAAAATCTCAGTATATATTATATATATAATATATATAATATATATTATATTGTGTCATTTGTGAAAAAAAGAAAAAAAATATTTGAAATTTTTAACATTTTATCTTCATTTCTAAGGAATTTGAATCAAAGATAAAGTTGCTTTCCCGATATTTGTCACGAGTTTAGAATTGCTTGATTAAATTGTTTTAAATCGGTTTCCCAATTGGGTTTGTCTAACTTATAACGTATGTGGTAATGTTGGTCGACGTCAAGAATTTTGTTTTCTTCTGAAATTCAAAAATTTCTATCAAACTCCTTCAAAGTTCCTGTTTACAAAGGAGATTGCTGAATTTGAATTGAAATTAGGTGGGTAGTATGAAACGTTCTAATAATGTGAAATAAATGTATTGTGAAATATAAGTTATTTTAATAGCATAAATGAGATTTTAATTATAAAATTACTAAATAAAGTATTAGAATTTTTATTTTTTTTAAAATATTTATTTAAATATAATGTAAAATTAAAAACTGATTATAAAATTATAAAATATAATATATATATATATATATATATATATATATATATATATATATATATATATATATATATATATATATATATATATATATATATATATATATATATATATAGAATATATATATTAATATATTATATATATATTATATATATATATAATAATATATATTATATATATATATATATACTTATATATTATATACTATATACTATATATATATTATATATATATATATTATAGAATATATATATAATATATATATATATATATATATATATATATTTATATTATATATATATATATATATATATATATATTATAATATATTATAAATATATATATTATATAATATATATATATATAATATATATATATATATATCATATATATATATACTATTGTTACCATTCGTTTTCTTTTTCTTCTATTTCGCAAGATATTACCGACTTTATGCCCATTTTGCCTTTCACATTAACTTGTTCTCCACCCGATCCTGAACTTCTGCCGACTCCTTCAACTATTGTCACTCCTTTGCCAGCTACTTCAGCGCCCCACGCTACGATATCTCCGCCTCCTGCTCCAATACAGACTTCTCCTCCGACTCCGGAACCTATTCGGACTCAAACTTCACCGCCTTGTCAACCTCGTTCCAAGTCGCGTTATGGACGATCACTACGCCCGGTTGTACGATTTACACCTTAATTCCTCACGACACTCCATTGTTCGTCGGGGAGCCATGTCACCTTTCGTTTTCTTTTTCTTTCATTTGAATATTGCGCAACCTCACACGTGATCAAAATCTTGTTATCATTTCACTTCAGCGATTCCGCCATTTTCTGATCGCAAGCAATTTGAACTTCGCTTCCTATATTTATGAAATACGTTTTGTTTACCGAAAATATTGTGCCAACACATTTCCAAAGTGATTACTTATTCAACGCTGTTTATTTTGGATTTACTTGTTGCTGTAAAATTCTTCTACAAAACGCATTTTCTCGATTGTAAATTGGGTAAGCCATTGTGCATCATTTTCTAGACCTAGTTCAATTATACCATTTTTGACTTCGTGCTAATATTTTATTTCGTGTTCCAGTGCATTTCGATATTTAATAAAAAACGTTCAGTGCTTTATAATCTTTAATATGTAATATGTTTATTTAGATTTAAGTAACTTTTTTAATATTTTATTGATTTATATAAATGAATCTATGCAGAAATTTCTTAATATTTTATAATAGTTTCCCCTTAATAGAAAATATAAATTAGTAATAGAGAATGGATTATATGCGTAACATTTACATTTTCATATTATAATCATATTCATTGTTATTATTGTACTTATTGTTATTATTATTATTATTGTTATTATTATTATTATTGTTATTATTATTAATTGTTTCAATATATATTATTTATATGTATTATTATGTTAATACAGATTCTGACCCAGAACGTTGGTTTTCTACCCTAAATACCTGCACAAGTCGAACCTGACATTGATGACCTGGAGTGCTGTCGTCACATCCCAGCCTACCTACTAGTCTTCCTACAGCTACCCTGAACTTTCTCTCGTCTCTCAGAAGGATCCTTACGCATCTACCATCCTGAAGCAGACGCATTTTTTTTCATATAATTACAAAAAAATTATTCATTTTTACGATATAATAACAGGACAATTTCCTGTCGATTTTGCATTTTTAACTACTTATTTTTACATTATTTTGGCCCGTAAAAGAGGCCCCACATATATTTTTATCATCCTTTGTATACTTATTTGTAATATTTATTGCGTTATTTGGTCCCTGACCACTATTTTCCTCATATTTAGCGCATGCAAATCGCATCTTTAGCATATTTTATTTCGTAATTTTTTTTTTTCAAATTTTTTTTTTAATCTTTGGCATTATATCAATATATCATAAAATATGTCACCTCCTGATACTGCTATCACCGACAACATTAATGTAGTAACGCAGTCACCTGCTCCAGAAAGGGAAACACCTAACGATTATACAAGCAAATTTGTGAATAACGACTTAGATTTGACTTTTACTTCAGCTCGAGTCCACTAATGAAATTGCCCGCTTTAGGGCACTCTTAAATATATTACCTGTCCCCGTTTTGCAGCGCCTGAAGGACATTTTACCTTCATTGCATTCCACAATCAAACTATACCCAACTTAGTAGAACTCTTAACCCGTCTGCGGAGAAAACGATGCAGAAAGTAAAAAAACTTTTGCTGGTGTTTTCTCGGCGATGATTACGTCAGTTCTTTTATCTCATGCCTAAACTGCTGATGGCCTCAGTGGGTAATGCATACATTTGACGTCATCTCTTCTTACAGAAACTTCCTACAGAGATGCAACTGCGCTTAGCGACTGTTGATCCAAATTGTTCACTGCAAGAACTTGCCACCTACGCCGACAGAGTTTGCAAAGCGAAACCACTTACGACCGCAGACGTACCTTCCCAAATTTCGCATATCTCGGATTCCACCAGCAATGCTAACCTAACACCAGCGTCTCTTTCGCATGTGAGTGAGTCAGTTAACGCAATTCGCTTACCTCCGCCCACTGAAAATGCTTACATCATGTCACAACTTCAAGTGTTACAGAACACTATCATGGATTTAACTAACAGAATTCGCACACTGAAAACGCGTTCCACTGTTCCTCCTCCTTACGTTCCTCCTCTCCTTCCTGTAGCTCAACAACATCCTTATCCTCAACAACAGTATCCTCATCCTCAATCCTCTCATCATCCTTATTCACAACCTCCTTCATATCCCCAGCCTCCCCCCAATGCTTCAAATTTCTCGATCTGCTCCAACTCAGCAACTATGGTCATATTTCTCGCTCTCCAACTCAGCAACGACGTTCATATCGTCGCTCACCTACTCCCTCACGTCAGTTCGCTCCTCCTCCAGTTACTTCTCAGGCCCTAGTTCAGTTTCCGACACATAACCAGCAAGGTATTTGTAGAAATCATCAACGTTTTGGAGACCAAACACGGTCATGTCTTAAGCCTTGTGCTTTCGAGAATTTAAACTCCAACACCACTCCGTAAATACGCTCGGGGTGGTCTCAAAAGCGTCAAACCTACTTTGTGTTTACGATCCCTCCACCAAACTATCTTATCTCGTAGATAGTGGGAGCTCAATTTCAGCAGTACCACGTTCCATCCTCCAGAGAACTCATGCTCCAGAAGCATCGGTCCTTTTACGCACCGCCAACGGTACTACCATCAACACTTATGGTACTAAACGACTCCATTTAACACTCTCGTTCCGTCGTGACTTTATATGGGACTTCACGATAGCCGATGTCACTTTACCAATAATAGGTGCCGATTTTCTGTCACACTTCAACCTTCTTGTTGACACCGCATCATTGATTTTGAGACACATTTCTCATCCGCTTGTATTCGTGCGTCCGCTTCTATCAGTGGCATACATCTTTCTCCATCTAATAATATTTTTGAATCATTAATAATTACCGATTTTCCAGAGCTTCTTTCTCCAGTCTCCAAGTTCCCTCCTGTGAAACACAATGTCGTTCATCACATTGAAACTTACGGCAGACCTCCATTCTCTCACGCCCGACGTCTTGCACCGGACAAACTCAAAGCGGCAAAGTTAGAGTTTGAATCTCTCTTAGAGAAGGGCATCATCCGACCTTCAAAGTCCGATTACGCCTCTCCCTTGCACATGGTACTCAAACCTAATGGGGACTACCGCCCCACCGGCGACTATCGCTGCATAAATGCGATACCCGCCGGACCGTTATAATGTGCCTCATTTACAAGACTTCACCACCTCTCTGGTTGTACTATCTTCACAAAGATCGACTTAATTTCGCTTTTTCCAGATTCCCAGTGAATCCTGACGATTCATAAGACTGCTTCCACTCATTCGTCTTTAGAATTTCTCGTACGCATTTCGGTTTAAGAATGCCAAGTCAATCATTTCAACGTCTTCTAGACTCAGTCTTACGCGGTTTACCCTTCGTCTTCGCCTACATAGACGACTTATTGATTGCCAGTGCTTCTCCAGAAGAACACACATCACATCTCAGGCAAGTTTTAACCAGACTAAGTGAATTTGGTCTATGCATCAACTCTTCCAAATGTGAATTTGGAATTTCATCTCTAACCTTTCTCGGACATACAATCTCTGCCGACGGTATTAGTCCTCTTGAGGATCGTGTAGCAGCGATTCGTGACTTTCCGAAACCCGTCAAACAGCGTCAACTTCGTCGTTTCTTAGGCATGGTGAATTTTTACCATCACATCATCCCATCTGCCGCCAAAATTCTCCTTCCTCTTAAACCACTTCTTAAAAGACCACGTAAAGGATCTGCTGCTTCTGTCACTGTCGATTGGAACGACGAAGCAACTAATGCCTTCACCTCTATCAAAGAAGCCCTTGCTTCTTCTGTATTACTCATATTTCCATCCGACACAGCCCCGACTAGGATCAACACAGACGCCTCAGATTTTGCAGCTGGAGCTGTGCTGCAACAGTTCATCAATAACGAATGGCGTCCATTAGCCTTCTTTTCTAAAAAGTTCCAGCCGCCTGAAACAAGGTACAGTGCATTTGGTAGGGAACTTCTCGCAATTTATCTAGCTATTAAGCACTTCCGTTATTTAATAGAAGGTCGTGAATTCCATGTCATAACCGATCATTTACTCCATCACACGCCACAGCCATTAACAGCTTCCACTGCTTAAACAGTCGCTGTGAAGCCCGCCACTGGAATTTATTGCAAAATTCACCACTGATATTCGCATATAAAAGGTATATGAAATTCTGCAGACGCTCTATCAGAATTACGCCATTCTCCTTTTACCCTGACTCGATTTCGTCGAAATGGCTCGCCTGCAGCAACTCGAAGAGATTGTTTTTTCCTCCTGCTTCTCTTCCCCATTCAAATTGTAGAAATTTTTGGTTTTCCGCCTTGTTATCGACGTCCTTCCACACCCTCGTCCAGTGTACCACCCCATGCGAGAAAGGTATTTTCACACATTCATGCGTATCGCACCAGGGGGTAAAGGTAGTAAATTAATATAGGCAACGATTTCGTCTGGCCGTCCTACTAAAAGATGTATAAACGTGGACACAGCAGTGTCTCAAATCAACGATCCAAAGGCACAGGCACACTATCCGCACTCTTTCAGCATTTCTTTCCTCCTGGTGAGCGCTTTGACCAAGTGCATATTGATATAGTCGGCCCTTTACCTCCCTCAAATGGTTTCACACACATTTTAACATGGGTAGAACGTAGAAGCCATTCCCTTGCAAGATACTTCCAGCGATACAATTGCCCAGGCATTTTTATATAACTGGATAGCCAGATTTGGCACACCTTCGACCGTGTCCACAGACCAGGGTAGACAGTTTGAGTCTCACCTCTGGAAAGACCTTATGACTTTAATCGGCTCTAAGCGTCTTCGCTCTTGTAGCTATCACCCAATTGCTCAGGGCATCATAGAACGGTTTCACCGGCAGCTAAAAGCCTCTCTTATGGCCCACGGAACACCAGACAATTGGTCCGAAACTCTTCCTCTCGTCCTCCTCGGTATCAGAACTTCGTACAAAGAAGACCTAAAATGCTCGGCTGCTGAGCTCGTTTACGGTTCTACCATACGAATACCTGGTGAGTTTATACTTCCTTCTCCAAAACCTACGAACCAGCACACCTTCCTGGCCCGCCTCCGCCAGTGTACCGAGGCATGGAAACCATCTTTGCCACGTCATTCTCCTCGTCCAACCTACATGCCTGCGGATTTGGACACATGTTCTCACGTATTAATTCGGCACGACTCACACCGTAGTCCGTTGCAAGCCCGCTATGACGGACCTTTCCTCGTATTGAAACGCTACCGAAAGTATTTCACTTTACAGAAGGGGAGCAAAGTGGAAAATATCTCAGTGGATAGGATCAAACCGGCTTATTTAGACCATGATCCCGCTTCTTCCACACCTTCTCCTTCTGCCCTGGTTTCCTCTACCTCTCTTCGCAAGATATTACGATTTTATGCCCTTTTTGCCTTTCACATCAACTGTTATCCAACCCGATCCTGAACTTCTTGCTCGCACCTAAGTAGTCTCTTTGCCAGCTACTTCAGCGACCCACGCTACGATATCTCCCTCTGCTCCAATGCAGTATCTTCCGCCCCTGCTCCAATACAGACTTCTCCTCCGACTCCGGAACTAATTCGGACTCAAACTTCACGCCTTGTCCACTTGTTCAAGTCGGTTAATGGACGATCACTACGCGGTTGTCCGATTACACCTTAATTCCATGAACTCCTTGTTCGGAGGGAAGGCCCATGTTCACTTTCCGTTTTCTTCTTTTTCATTTCTTGTTTTTTGCGAAACCTCACACGTGATCAAAATCTTGTTATCATTTTTACTTCAGCGATCCCGCCATTTTTTCGGATCGCAAGCAATTTGAACTTCGCTTCCTACTTTTATGAAATACGTCTTTGTTTACCGAAAATATTGTGCCAACACATTTCCAAAGTTATTAGTAGTCAACGCTGTTTCTTTCGGATTTACTTGTTGCTGTGAAATATTTCTACAAAACGCATTTTCTCGATTGCAAATTGGGTAAGCCATTGTGCATCATTTTTTAGACCTAGTTCAATTATACCATTTTTGACTTCGTGATAATATTTTATCTCGTGTTCAAGTGCATTTCGATGTTTAATGAAAAACATTCAGTGTTTTATAATCTTTAATATGTAATATGTTTATTTAGATTTAAGTAACCTTTTTAATATTTTATTGGTTTATATAAGTAAACCTATGCAGAAATTTCTTAAAATTTTATAATAGTTTCCCCTTAATAGAAAATACAAATTAGCAATAGAGAATGGATTTTATGCGTAACATTTACATTTTCATATTATAATCATATTCATTGTTATTATTGTACTTATTATTATTATCACTGGTTATATTATTATATTATTATCAGTTATTATTATTATGTTTCATATATTTATTTAAGTATGTTATTTTATGTTTAATACAGATTCTGACCAGACCGTTGTTTTTTCCCACCCAACATACCGGAATAAGTCAAACCGACAATATACTATATAATATATATATATATATAATATTATATATATATATATAATATATATTATATATATATTATATATATTAATATATATATCACTATAGTGAGTGTACTCTAATTAGTACACTTTAACGCATACTTATTAATAACTTCAATATAGATGAACGTAGTGTCCTTAAGACATTTAAATGCTTATAATAGATAAATAGACCATTATATATTATATATATATTATATTATTATATATATATATATTATATATATTATATATATATTTATATATATATATTGAAAACGAAAAAGTTCATATGGAGGAAGTAGCTGTCGTCGGGATGATCGGTGCCCTTACCGGTATTAATGTGGTTTGTATATTGTTTTTTCAGGTACTAGCAAATGAGTTGAGGACCCCTTAAGGGGGCTCACAGAAGAATTATACGAAGCAAAGGTTGATGATGATGATGATTCCAGATGAATCAGAAATGGGAGCGAACCTAAAAACGGGGTTATAGAGATTAAAGTACTCGAGTCAGAACTTGCATTTTGACTTACTTTATCAAGACCGTGTACAAAGATATATGTAGGCAGAGTTTGTATACATAGATTCTTATATTTTATTATAAACTGATGCATTTTTATTTATAGAAAACCTGTTTCATTATTAAAGTTTTTGAAAAGCATCTTGTTTTTCGAGGAAAAAGATGTCAAATTTTTAATAAAAACATGTTGTTGTTGACCCTAAAGCAGTACCGCAAACCCCAATGGGTGTCCTACCCCACCCTCTGTCCATCCCGTGTTTTACTGCTTTACTATACTGCTTTACTGTTATAAATCCTAGCAAAACTCGAATTTTCATGAAAATAACTTCGTAATAATAATAATAATAATAATAATAATAATAATAATAAATAATAATAAGAAACAAATAAATAATAATAAAAATAATGATAATCAATAAAAGATAATAATTGATAAATAATAATAATAATAATATAATAATAATAATAATAATAATAATAATAATAATAATAATATTGAAGATGCTTACAATCTACCAACAGGATTCCTCATCGGTCAAAAAGTATTATCCGGGAGCTCGAATACTCAAAGGTGCCTATCTTATAAAAGTTATAGCTTTGGTAGTAGCAGTATTAGTAGTAGTAGTAACAGTAGTAGTAGTATTTGTGCATCTATACGCTGTACATAAATTATTATATTTCAACAGTACGTCACAATTTAATAATTTGTTTAATTAAAGTTATTCACTATACAACTTCGCATGACTGAAACGAGATTAAAACTAATCTTAACCCTTACAGTCCTGAATTATAAAAAAATAAATTTAAATTTTTTTTAAATAACGTAAATAGGGCCCTAATAACACATAAGGACTTTTTTTTATTAAAAAAAATAGTAATTAGTGCCAAAAAAATGAGTCACGGGTGACCCATCCGGACTTAACAGTATACTTTTAATATTTGGCACTGTAGCAATTTTTTTGCATATAAATAATAAAAATTACTAAATAAACCATGCAAATAAGGTATAAATAAATACAGTTATGAATATTTGTGATTTTTTTATAAAATTAAAATATATACGTAATCAGCTCTAATATTATTCGCAGCTTAAAATAAAAGTAAAAAAGTAATAGAAAAGTAAAAACAAATTGATACACTTTTCTTCATATATTATTATTATTATATATATATATATATTATATATATATATATAAATATATATATATTATATTATATATATATCATTATATATTAATATATAATATAATTCTATAAAACATTCATAATTTCTTTCCTATATTTATATATATATATATATATATATTATATATATATATATTATATATATATTATATATAATATATATATATTATATATATATATATATTATATGTGTAAATTTTTTTATATTATCTTTTCTGCCACTTTGTGGCCAGTATTTATAATAGGTACAAATGATTGTATTCGCGAGTGTTTGGTCTGAAATTGTGGTTGAGGAAGTCCATTATTACTGTCAATTTTTATTATTAATAATAAACTTAAACTTTTTTAAAACTTTTAAGATATAGAATATAAATTTATAGAGATAAAATGCTCTGTGAGTCGGTATCATTTTTGAAAACCAAAAATCAGAGTACGTAGCAAAAACTCATAAGAGTAAAATACCTTTTAATTTGGGCTACGCCCTTGATTTACAACATTGATTATTTACTAAAAAGTAATAAAGTTTCAAAGTTAAACTCTGGTATGTATCCCTAAAAAATGGGGTTAGGGGCTGGAGCCCTTCCATTTTTGTCAATTTTTCCAACATATTCTTTTTATTTACATCCCGAACAACAATTAAACCAAAGTTTCCCAAAAATTATGTAATTTCGATATTATATATATACAATATTATAATATTTTATCATATCTATATATATTATATATATATATAATATACTATATATTTACCTAATACCCATACAGAACTTAAATATAGATATAATATATTATATATTATAAGAAATAGAATTCCAGAGTAACCCGTTACGTTATCTTATTTTTGAAAAGTTCTAAAGTCTCAAAATTTTCCTTAGTTATACTAAGAATATATAGAGAGATTATTTTATTAATTTATAGTGGATCAAAATTGTTTAGTAAACTTATAATACACATTAAATCATCTGCTCAAATACGGATATATAATTGTGATATATAATATATGATAGTTTTTCCCCCCTTCCTTATTAAATGATACTGTAAGGTGTAGTCTCTATAGTATATTAATATATAGAGTATAAATCTTCATTATATAAATATCATTGACTCATCGGAAGAAAGGTCAAGATTTTTGGGTCTTCTGACCCCTTGTTTTTTCCATATTGAACTTCGATGCATTATGGTTATAGTTGCTCTAAATGAATCGATTTTTATATCAAAAGAATTAGAGTGAAGTGCTGAATCTTTTGATCATTATTTTAAATTAATATCTATCTTTATTAAAAAGTTATTTTTAATAATATATAATATATATAGAAAAATAAAACGAGTTTATAACAAGATATAAGTTGCTAAAGGTTTCCATTGTAGAACTTTTAGTAATTTTTACACAAATCCATATTGATTTCTTCAATAAATTATTTATTATATTATAGTTTTTAAATTTGCTACTCTTTTGATAATTAATTCTTATAAATCAGAATTAATATATCGAACATTATGCCCTTTTTCACTTATTACTAGTTGCCACCGCCTTCGGGCATATCTCTCAATAGATAGAGATAAGAGAGAATCGCGATAGACGGTCACCTCCTCTTAATTACCTGCTCTATATCAAGACTCTGTCAATTTTAATTTGCATTCCCATAACGAGTTCAAAAATAAAGCCGTTCTCCTAACAAGAGTCATTAACATGCAGTATAAATAATATTAAATTTTGACGATCTAATAGAAGAGATTCCAATCAATCACCTTATGGTACACTCATGTTTCAGACCTTGTCTTATTACCTTAGTATCATTTTACATTTTTACATTTATTGTTTCCTATTTCATAATATGAAAATCTCCCTTTTTAGAAGTGTTCTTAGGAATTTTACGTAGGTAATATATTTTTTCGTGCTAAAGCCTCTGGACAAACCGTTAGGAATGAAAATGAAACAATCTATTTGAAGTTTAAAATCACTCCCTTTACAAAAGAATTGCAATAATTTGATTCTAATATATATAGCATATAATAATAATTAAAATTACATTCATTTTAACTTATTATGTTCTTTTGGATTGTTTTCCCAGTTGACATCGATTTGATCGTCCGCCACCAGGATATATCTATATATATATTATGGTAATATATTTTATAGAATAGTTCTCAGAATTTGATATTAATTCGATCGACCCAAGGTTTATTTTGTCTCTTGGAATAGTATTAAAAATTCATTGGGATTTCATGTCAAGAAAGCATCTTTATAATATATATGTATCTATAGATATTAAATTGAAATCTATACATTGCTAACGGAGAATCTACGAGTTTTTTGATTTTTATTTTACTATATTTGTAAAGAGAAGTCATTTATATATATATAGTCCAAACTAAGGAAAGTTGCAACGATGTTTTGTTTTTATTATTCGTTTTCACAACAAAAATTAAACTCGTACACTTTGAAACAGATAAAGAATATATATATATATATTATAGAGAATATATAAAGTAAAAAGATTATAAAGATATTAAAATGCTAAATAGTAGAGAGATATATAGAAAAAATATCCAATTTAAAAACTAAAAATTGTCATTAAAATATAGTAACTACAATAGTTAAAACGCCTAAATATATGTATTTGTAGTTATTAAATTTTCTTTAAACTTTTCGTATAGAAAGATGGATCAGATCTTGAGTATCTTATGACTATATAGATATATATAGAATTAGATATATATATAGATATTAAATATATATTATATAGATATATATAATATATTATATATATTATGATAGATCCAGATATCAAAAAATTGAGTTCTTAAAGTAGCGCTTACTCGGGATAAGATATATATAGTAAACTCCTATTATATATATAAATATATTATATATACTATATATTATTATATAATGTAATTATTATGTATCCCATAAGATATATATATATATATTTATATATATATTTTATAATCTATATATATATATTATAATATATATATAATATATAAATAACTTAAGACCACCATCTACCATATATATATATATTATATAATATATTATAATACTACTATATCATATATATTTATGAACAATAAAATTAATATAAAATTTTCACGTGGTTCTCAATATTGGAAACTTTTAAGAAAAATAGATAGACTGCGTGCAGTTTATCGTTGGTAACGATTGCAATTGTACTATACATAGATAAATAATATATAGTCGTAGTCACCCTTGATGGTGAGAAGTATAGTCTTATAAGAAAGAAAGAAGCTCACCACGTCTGGTAGTATTAATATATCTTTCATATATATAGATATATACATATATATATAGTGATATAGCTTTATTATTAGAGAGATACACAAAGAGACCGAGAGAGTAAAGTTATTACATTGGAAATTGTCTTTCTTTTGAGATACTTTGTATTCTCAAAGATTGACTACTCTAAAAATATAATTATTATTGGTAATTATTCTACATGAATATATAATAATAAATTTTATAATATTATTATATTTTATTGCAGTTGGTATATTACTTTTTATTATTTAATTATTATTATTATTATTTGCTTTGTAGTTATAGTTGTGAAAGATTTACTAAATAATTTTAATTGTTCTTGTTTTACAATGAAAGTTGTCATTATTATTGTTCACCTTCTAGACTTTACGAGTTTTTTTTCATCTTGGTCATCTTGAAAGTATATTATGATTTTATTACATCGAAAAATATACTACACTTATTCAGAAACGTTGTTACACATGTTCGTTAACGAAGCGAAAAATTTCATATAAAAATTTATATTTTCATATTCAACAACGATTTACGTATAAAAATAAACTTAGAAAATTTTCAATAAAAATATTTGAAAATAATTTCAAATTTAAATTAGAACAACAACTTTTTCGTTCGTATAATTTTCGTCAATAAAATTCGTTCTTCTTATGGGCATTTGTTCTTGCATAGCAGTAAATTACGAAAGCCAATAATTATTCTTCATCCCTTGTATATATAATATATATATATATATATATATATATATATATATATATATATTATATATATATATATATATATATATATTAATATATTTAATATATATATATATATATAATTACATACCGCGGGTCACACGAGGACATTGGTATTATATATATATATATATATATATATATAATATATATATATATTTATATATATATATATCCCCCCGTCGGTCGCTTCACCTTGTAGTGCGGATTGGGGGCTCTCTGGATGCTGTTGGGCGGATATACGGATATACACCCGCCTTTCGCGTCCTAGAGCGAGAAGCGTTTTTTTTTGTTTTTTTTAAGAGAGGTAGATGAACGCCAATGACACCCTTCCTTACGGAGGGGGCATCTGGGTCACCTGTGCTGAAGGGGTGTGAGCCGCATCACTGTTTGTGATTCGGTGGCACACGACCAGCACAGGTTGGGTCTTTTTTTCGCCTGACCTTGAACATCTTATAATAAGAGATCTCCCCGCGCTTAGCGGGTCCTCCGGGCCACAAATCTGGGGTCGACACCATGAGGGGAACCTTTCCTTTAATACAATATACCATGGATAACTTACGAAGCTCGGAAACTGATGATTTAAGAGTTCCCGAACTGACCGATAATGGATTACTCTTTGAATTTGCACTTCGGACATTGATGCGTGTCTCCCCCACTTCACCTGGAAGGCCTTTGCCCTGTTTCCGGCGATCAGTCGCCTGGCACGCCCTCTGCATCTCAGGTGCCCAAACGTTCGGGGCAATCCCGCAAATGTGCCCTCGTCACAGTCGGTTCTCAATTCGTTCACAATCCATAGCTGCACCTCCTCCCGAATGTCAGCAATTTCTTATTTCCCGATGTATCACATACTGCGATCCACAACCTCCAAAGATGAGCACAGAACCATTCTTATCAGTAATGCACTTGAAAGTTTAGGCGTTGAAGATCCTCCAGTCACATTAATGAGAAACTGGGTCATTCCTCGTACAAGCTACTACCGAACTCAAAGTTCTATTCTGTCATCTTGAACGTCTCTTGCATGATACTCTTATTTCTACTCCCGATGGAATAAGAAACACATCTAAAGGCACCATTTACTGTTATGAACAGAAAAGACGAAGATACAGCTGTCATCATGGGAAAATCTTACAACAGAAAAAGATTACCGCGTTACAAACGTTTATAAATTTCCCCTCGTCGGAAACCTCGACAAACAAATCTCGTTTACTGCGTGAACCTTTAATACCCTCATGCCACTACAAAGTTAAATATAGGGTTTACAAGATACAGTGTTACGCACGTTTGTCCTTCGACCCAGACGTTGCTCAATGTCAAGTTTGGTCATCCCGAAAATACTGTAGGGGACCGGATGAAATATGCCAGTCTGCGGAGACATTATTCACACTTCCCTGTGAAAAGTACCCTAACTGTAGAAACTCGTGGAGGACCACAGTGCTTCTTCTTTAATGCCCATCTTACTGTTTGAACAGGAGGTTCTGGAATTATGCACATACACAAAATGAGCAGGAGAGATGCCATACGCCAGACTTGATGAAAAATATCCTACAAGAAAAAGGTCATCGCCAATCACTGCTGCCCCACTCCTCAGCGTGCTAATCCACCCACACCAAACTCATCCCAGCAGAACTCCTCCCAAAATCCAGTGACTCAGGCAGCTAACTACTGTTCTTATGCCTGTATTGGTCCGCCAACGACTCTCAATTGGAACAAAAGAGCCTTGACTCATCTCTTGTTCAAAAGCATTAACAACTTATCCGAGTACTATACCTTCAACACCAGCAATGAACTGGCTGGTTCATCCAACACAAATTTTGGAAAACCTTCTTTTAAAGACACACTGTCCCATGCCTACCAAATGAGTTCTCCAAACTTATGTAAGAGGACTGTCTCTTTGTCTCTTTGATTCGCTCACCGTTATTTCAAATTTCTGAAAAAGAATGTCCTCAATTTAGGCTAGAAAAGAATAATCGCCAAGTCTAAGATTATTCGTTAAATACGAGGTCCGAATTTTACACAAAACACACTAATCTCAAAACGTAAAATGTAACTCAGAAGAGACCTCGCTATAAGTTCCACTCAAGGGACAAAATCAAAAATACTTTACATGGAGTAAGCTAATTCAAATCTCTAATAGTTTGCAGGATATTTCTAGCTCTTCCGAGTCTCCTATAATTATTCTTCTGAATTTCCCATCTCAGCGTTCCCCAAGGGATTCTATATCTTTAACAGATGAAAATGGAAAACAGCTCCAAATGGAGCTTGATTGGGATGAACACACTCTCTTTCTAATACTTCCTCCTGCGCTTCCGAGAAAGGCGATGGAAGACTGTCCAACGCAACGCCGCAGCGCTCTAAGCGCTCTGGTTTTATTGGAGATGAAGGGAGAACCAGAGGTCCCCATTTCTAACCTCAAATTGTCCATCTCCCAAAATCACTCCCCGGACGAATTACTAGCAAAGTTCCAGTAATCGGATTGTCCATCCAGAATCCATATTGGAAACCCCTTTATGGACCTCCAACTCCTTAAAAAGATGACACTTTCCGGTAACATCTTCCTTCCCCAGATTCCATGAATGCAACTCACCATCCCTTAACATTTCTGATCTGACTACTTGGCAATACTATTCACTCCATTAATAAACACGAGCATTATTGTTGCTCTTCTATTAACCAATCAAACCCACATAATAGGTTGGACTTGTTTGAACTCAACTTATCTCGCATTCATCTGGTGAAGCTCTTTCACCAAATAAACATCTGAAAACTTCTCCCTAAAAGATGTCAACCTAAAAAATCTCTGGTGTATACTACCCTCTTCCACCGGTTTTTGTTCCCCTCTCGGCGAGACCACGCCTCAAACTTCCTCTCAATTGTATCCACCTCACATTACCCCATATAGAACAATGTTCTAATAGACCACCACATAATATTCAAATAACTCATCATGACTACTTTCCTTCAATGAATTGTGGCTATTACTCTAATTTCGAAGAACTTGTTCACTAATAAACATATGTACACTACAAAGTGTATATGTTCGCAGGAACTTCGAAACTATGTCATCGACTTCTTTCAACCCTCTGAATATAAATCGCCGTTAACTTCTATAAGAAAGAGGGTGACAATGATAGGGGGGGGCAGGATACTCATTCACAAAATCTATCCTTTCCCGCTCTCAAACCAAAACTTCATGAGTAGCGGCAAGAATTCACTTATCCATCGCCATTACATATGGTTAGTCTACTTAGCTCCGAGTAGTGATTTTACTAAGGTCGACTTAGATATCTTTTTAAACAGCTCCCTACTCGGTTGTTATACTAGGTGACTTCAACCTCCGCCACCCATTTGGGGTGACTTGTCACTTCATCAGTCCAAAGATTTAAATAGATTTCTACCCTTTTTCCTGGGATGCCTTAACACCGGACTCCCTACCTATGAACGTTTAGATACGCACACTTCTTCTTGTATTGATATTTCCTTTTTTGCTCCCATTCCCTTATGGATGTTTTTACCTGGTCCCGCTTTGATTATTTATTCGGCAGTGTTCATTACCCCAATAGCATTAAATGGGCTTGTTCCAAAGCCCAATGCAAAAACCCAACTCCAGCTTGGCGTTATGATCGAGCGGAGTGGCTCCTTTTTATCAGGCACAGCTATCTCTTTCTCCTTTTACTAACCGATTTCGACTGTTGATGAAGCTTTTGTTTCTTCCATGAAAGTAAGTCTCTCGGCAGCGGAAAGCTTGCATCCCGAGTCTCCTCAGGCCAGAGGTCGCACCCCTTGGTGGTTCCAAGATTGCGCACAGCCAACCGAGAAGAAGAAGAAACTCTAAAACGGTACAAAAAGACCCGTACCACCCCTAACATGATTATTTTAAAGCAGCCGCAGCGAGATCTCGCCGATTTATCGTCAAACGCGTAAACAATATCTTCGAACTTACATATCGACATTCATCCACATCTCCCTTTCCTTTAGTGTGAAAGTTACACAGAAAATATCGTCGATCTAATAATTCCTCACCCACAGTCCTCGTTATGGGGGCTGATATAACTGATACGATCTTCGCTCCTGCGGTGTAGGGGATGCGTTAGGTTATAGCTTCGTTAGCCATTCGAGTTCATTTCCGCTACACTGAACCTTTCAAAAAACTGAGAACTGACACACTGCACTGCAGACTTTTCAACAGCGCAAGGGGAGTCATACCTACAACCGTCTTTTACACCTTGCACGAGTATCAAAAAACTGCATGGAGATTAAGAAGACGGTGCCTTGGTCCAGACACATGATTTCGTATATCATGCTCAGTCATATACATCCCTCGGCATCAGCATTTTGGCTGGATTATATAACAGAATCTGGATCGAATCCACTTTTCCATCTATTTGAACTACAGCTTTTGTAATTCCTTATCCCAAACTTGGGAAAGATCGAAGCTGCGATAACCAAAGACAATCTCACTGACTTGCCATACACTGAAATTCAATGTGGCGAAAATGGTTTTCAGGCGTTTCTCTCCTGTTTGGAGAGTCGCCAAGCTTTTTTCAAACTTCCAGATTTGTTTCGGCAAAATCGTTCGACCGCGGACCCTTTGTTAAAACTAGACATGACATCGGGAAGCCTTCTCAACTGGTGGGATGGTTCTTGGCGTCTTCTTTGACCCTAAAAAACTTACGACAAAACGTGGAGAACTGGGATTCTCCTTAAACTCATTCGTCGGTTTTTTGCGGACATACTCCCTCTTTTCATCAAATGTTATTTTGTCAAACAGATCCATGCAAGTTCGGTGCTCTTTTATTCTGTCAGGCCACTTTACTCTGATGTATGAAGGCGTTACGCAGGGTAGTGTTTAAGTGTAATACTATTTGCTTTCGGATTTAATGATATTGTTACCTCTATTCCAGCGACTGTCATTTTTCTAATATGTAGATGAATTAGCATTATAATACATAGCGGTGCCAGCCTGCCCTTTCTCGCACGGCACTTCACTGCTATTGAAAATATTTCCAGTTGGGCTAGCTTTCCCATGGCTTCCATTTTTTCCCACCAAAACCTCAGCAGTTGCTTTTTTAAGAAAAAAGGAATGGAAGAACTTGCCCATCTTCCTCCCGCGAACCTCTTATATGGTTCGCCCATTCCTGTAACTTCACAGGTCAAATTTATTAGCTCATCCTAGATGACCACTTAACATATGCAACCGCATATTAAAACATAAAAACAACTTTGTCAATCGCACCCTTTGACATGTTCGTCATCTCTGCCTAAGAATCTTGGGGTGCTGTCGAAATCCTTTTACGTTTTACGTACTAATCCTGATCGAAACTGGATTATGGCTGTGCAGTATATGGTCAGGCTTCCATAACACTACTCAGTTAGATCCCATTCAAAACGAAGCGATCCGTATCTCCACTGGAGCTTTTCGATCGTCCCCCAGGTGAGCTTGAAGTGAATCCAATGTGATGCACTTCTGCTTCGAAGAGATACATCAAATGTGTCAAGTTATCTTCGTTTTCAAACCCCAATTACCGTCTGCCCTGACAACCAATTCTGCGGAGGTTACTCAGAATCTAATTACTGGCCTATTGCAAGACGGTTCTACATCTTTAATTTCTCACATCCCTTTTCAAAGGTGCTGCCTTTATCTTTTGAGCCAGGGTACACAACTTGCTATTCCCTCTCTACCATTTGCTTGGCTTCTGACATCTCTCTCCAATCTAGCCCATCCTGCTGCCTGTTAAAAGCATCATATTCTGTCTCATGCGAGTTCACGAAATGAATTTTACTTCCAGTGTTTACTGACGGCTCTAAAACCGGGGACAGTGTGGGCGCTTCTGCTGTCTTCCCTGACCGCACCTTGCCATACCCTTCCCTTCATGCTTCAATTTTAACGGCTATATATATATATGATTGCCCTTTCTCGAATTTCTAATCGGGGCAGAGAAAACATGATGTGTCGTTTATTCAGATTCGCTTTGCGCGCTACAAGCGCTTAAAAACCCTTATTTAAAAACGCAATGGTATCAGCTGTACAAAATTTCTTCGACTTCTCCACTCCCGTAAAAAACAAATTATGTTGGATCCCTTCTCATGTAGGGGTAATTGGCAATGAAACTGACAGAGGGGCCAAAATGGCCGCCTCCTCTTCTCGGAGTTGTTCCAGGTACCGTCCGGATGCGATTACGACAGGCGCCTCAATCAACTGATTAACTACCTGCCTTCTCGACGGGGCTTTCGATCTTGTTGGCAAGAGTGCGGACGTAGTGATCGCGGGGAGAAACTCAGAAACATAAAGACGAACATCGGTGAGTGGTCTTCCTGCCTACAGACGAAAGCGCTTACATGAAGGTGTACTTGCCTGCTCCGTATTGGCACACTAATATCTCCTCACAGTCTATATATGTCACGAGGACCTCACCTTTTGCAAATTTTGTCGTCGCCACACCCGCAAATATGTTCATCATTATCATTCTTGATTGTTACGATCTGACTCTATGTCGTTGTCGTTATTTTCTATTTGGTCCATAACCTTTAAAAGTATTATCCATATTCTTAATCTGATTTCCATTTTAAGGGTAAACAATATTATTTCTTGTATCTTCAAGAAGTGAATATTCCTTATAACATTTGATTTTATGTAATCTTAAGACTATTAACAATGCAAAGAGAGCAAAATTTTATTTAGTTTTTCTTTATTTTGACTGACTGAATATTCATTTCACCAATCAAATATTTTTGACATTTGGAACATATATATGCAGGGCCTCCCATGGTTGCCTGATTTTCAGCACCAGTGTGGCCGCTTCATTGTGAGCCGTGGTAGGTCCTGTTACACTAACTCAAAAAACTTTATATTAATATATATAATATATATTATAGTAATACACCACAAATATATATATATTATATATATATATATATTATATTATATTATAATATATATATATATATAGCTTATATTTCCACTATTAATTGGCTACCCTCAGACTGGTGAGCGAAAGTAGTAACCGCGATCAGAGATTTGTCGTGAAGGAGGAAAGTGGTTGGTTTGTGAAACATACCTAGGTCCTTTCTTGAGGCACTACTCTAGGACTGGGTCACAAATCCAACAATAATATGTATATATATATATATATATATATTATATATATATCCACACAATATATTAATATATATAAACATATATTAGTTATTTATTATATATATATAAATAATTCCTATAAAAAAATTGAATATGTTTCCTATATATATATTATATTTATATATATTATTATATATATATATAATATATATATATATATTTATATTATATATATAATATATATTATATATATAATTAATATAAATATATATATAATGGATGAGCAGAAGAGGTTCTATCCATCAAAACTAGACACTACACTCGCCATGTGGTATGACGAAACACGTAAGTGCATCTGTTTTCCCAAAGGGAAGGCACTAGATCACGACACTTTGCATTTCTAACGCCATGGCACTTGTCTGAGTTTAATGCAAGTTTGCATGTTTCCTGTCCTTGTAACATTGGCCAGTAAAGAAACTAGCACTCTGCATCACCATACCTGAACCGACTCTGCAGGACATATTGCGGTTTTGGTCTCTCGGGTTTCCTCTTTCTTCTTGGCCTCCTGCCCTACGTCCAATACCCCCCACCTCGGCTCCAGCTATGGCATCCACTCTGGTAGTGCTCGGGTCTTCCCCATCTTGGGAGTACACACTACCCTTAGAATTAGTAAACTTCTGCCACCTCGCATTTGAAATGGAAATGGCATAAAGTTTATTCCTGCTCATCTTTGCTCTCCAGCAGCTCGGTACTCAAACAGCCAGGCACTCAATCGGCACATCGACGCCAAAGGATCTAAGCAAATACTGAAGTTGATACGGTATAAGCTCGATGAGCACCTATTGGCAGAATCAATCGCCACTGTACTTTTTATACTCTGTACAGCAATCGGTCCTCTCGATCCCTCCCACACAAACCCACAATATTTGCTGTTCCTTTGATCACCAATCGACACTTATAGCTGGGGATTCAACACAAGCAGGGACGAATGAGAAGCGGGGTTCTTGCGTTTCGGTCTTGGGTTTCTTTTCTCTCCTTCAGCGCTACCTGCCCACGCTACCTACCCTGCTCAGTCTGGCCTCCACTCTGGTAGTGCTCATTCTTTTCTTGGGTACCCACTAACCTTAGATTCAGTAAACTTCTGGCACTCGATTTTGCAAATCGACCAATGGCTAAAGTTTTTCCTGTCTCTTTGCTTCTACACCATGACCCTCCGGTACAAACCTGGCATTAACCAATGCAGGTTAGCAAATAAACATTGAAGTTGAATCCGGTAATAGCTCGATGAGTCATATCTGGCAGATCATCCCGCCACCCACCTACCCCCAACCGTACTTATATATAACTGCTACGGCAAATCTGTCTCTCGATCTCCACATATCTCTCGCGCCCTCCGCCTTCCTCCTCTCGACAATAACACCCCAGCACAAACAACTTATCGTAGGGTTCAAACACAAGCAGGGACAGCGATGACAGACAGGGCGGCTTATTCCTCTCCAGCCTGTCTTTCACCATCATAGACTTCTAGACATTGCATATCGCAAAGATGTTAGATATACTAGAACATCGCAGCCTCATCATCAGACCACAACCTGGCCACGTGCAGCTGCACTCCGTAGTAGTTTTCGTCGTCATCAGAGAACTGAAGATCATCCTTTGATTCATACACGGGAAAATTGACGACGGATGACATCACGTAATACTTAGCTTCCTCCTAAATAGGGCTTTCTTCACCTTCGGCAACTAGTCACGATTTGAAGCGGAGGGCTCTGGCCTGTTGAAGCTGCGGATGTGGAAGGGGTGGAGGCCGATCACATTTGAATCTGACATCTGAAAAAGTTTATCATATATTATATATATATATATATATTATA
>JABUQX010014410.1:0-11775 GCA_015478945.1 Trachelipus rathkii
TAGCCTAATCTCGTTCAGAACTGGAAGCTGCAAAAACGGCGTAAACCACACAAATTCGCGTCAATCCTTGGGGGCAGCTACCCCCTAGACGCATCCTAGCGACTTGAAAACTCACCGGTAATCAGTTTAACACCCACAATAACTATATACCAAGTTTCATAACGATACCTAGTCTTGAGAAAACGGCGCCGCGGAGATGGCCCATACCTTACTTTTTTTTTTCTTTTTTTTTCAGTTGTCACACCACTCACGGGCAGAGCCCTCCTATTCAAGGAGGGGGTGTTAAACGCCTCAGAAGTCAACAATTAATATAAATTACGCAGATGAGCATAGACGCAGGCTTTAAAGTGGGGGAAATTAAATTCAGCAGGGAAACACAGAAGATGGAAGAGAATTCCACAGAACAGATGTGGCAGGAAAGAAGGAAAGCACCGCAGCGAACTAGCCTGGAGTTACCTACATCAACACAAAACTCATGTGCAGACATTCAGTATCCGTAGCCCACAAGGGTTACGTAAAGGGGTGGAGGTACGCAGTGGATATTCCTCGAGCAACCTGCCGCTGCGGTACCTATAGAGAAGAGATAGCACCAACATCGCGCCGCAAAGATAGAGGGTCAAGTGAACTGAAAGTACAGAACAGTTTATAAGCCTTTTGGCCTTTGACTCGACCCTATCCAAAAGCCGGGTGAAACCAGAGCCCCCCCAGATATGAGATGAGGCCCTTGTATAGCTGGAGTAACTGAGAAGAGGAAAAAAAGTCTCGCAGTCTAAACAGAACCCCAGTTTCTTTGAGGCCGCTATAAACCGTTGTGATGTGAGGTTTCAAGACATTTTTTTGTTTATGCTAAGGCCAAGGTTGTTTATATTGTCAACAGGAGACGAGGAGAACCGTCGAAAGAGATAGTAAAGTTATAAGGTGTCTTAGAGATTTGTAGAAGTTGAGTTTTTAAAGAATTGAATTTCACAAGGTTGAGACGACCCCACCCGGAAAATTTTATCCAGATCAGCGAGAATAGAATCGGAAAGATTAAGACGAGAGTCAATTCTAGAAGTAAAAGAGGGAGCAGAATTGAAATGAGTTGAAGAATGAAGGGTCGAGTTATCGGCATATGAGTGAATAGAGTTAGATGTGCAGGTGAGAAGATCATTAATGAAAAGTAGGAATAAAGTAGGAGATAAGACAGAACCCTGAGGAACACCACTATTGACAGAAAAAGAAGAAGTCACCCATCAACAACAGCCGATATTGAGCGATTTGAAAGAAAGCTAGACATATAAGCAAAGAGAAGGAGGAAACACAAAGAGGGGAGCTTGAGAGCAGTGACGCGTGCCGGTCAAATGCTTTGATATGTCAAGCGCCACCACGCAAGTCTCCCCAGTTCCTAAGGGCGGAAACCATAAATCTGTTAAATAGAAAGTATATCGCCAGCAGACCACGAGCGCCGAAAGCCGTACTGGCGATCGAAAGAAGTACTTGATCCGATGATCTAAGAAATGAGAGTTGAGAAGAGTTTCAAAGATCTTAGATAGAATACAAGTAAGAGCTATAGGGCGATAGTTAGAAGGATCAGAGTGGCTTCCTTTTTTCGGAATAGGTTGGACATGTGCGTGCTTCCAACACTGAGGGAAAAATAATTGGTATTGAGACATAGAGAATATAGTTGAACGAGGGGCGGATAGCACGGAAGCGACACTCCTCGTAAATCGAGGAATGCCATCCGCCACTCCGCCTTCCTAACGTTCAGATTTCAGGATCTCATGCACCTGATCGAATGTAATCACAAAGCAAAGGCATAGGACACCTGAGAGGAGAAGGAGGAGGATGAGGAATGCCAGAATCGTCCAGGGTTGAGTTAGAGGAAAATAGGAGGCCGAAGAGATTGGCCTTTTCAGTTGAGAATTAGCAACAGAACTATCAGAGCGAATAAGAGGAGGAATGGATGATTTGGAGAAGTTGTTAGAGATGTTTTTGGCAAGAGGCCAGAAAGATTTGTCATAGGAGAACTAAGGAGGTTAGCGCACTTCGTTTGATGATAAAGCCCGCTTTGCTCGTCGAAGAGTATCCTGCAACGATTTCTACAGCAGAATGAAAATTAGCAAGAGTGATAGGAGAATGAGAATTTTTCACCCCTGATACGCACTGTCTCTAGCCTGAATGGCCAGAGAACAAGTACGATCAGATCATGAGGGAGAGAAAGATTTAGTTGAAGAAGGAATGAACCTGCCTATCCCATCAACGATTACAGCTCTAACCTTATCGGCAGAAGTCGAAGTCACCAGAGACAAAGTAGTCATTCCAATTATAGTTGGGGCGTAGAAGCAACGCAAGGCCCCCAATCGGCCAGATCAAAGTGCCAGAAACGAGTAGGGCAAGATGGAGCTGTTGGAGAGAAAGTATTAAAATTAAGAGATATAAGGTTAGGTCAGATTTACCGATAGGAGCGAAAGTGGTTTATTTTAAGAGAGAAGGACTAGTGGAAACATAGGTCAAGTGTGTTCAAGACTAAGACGATCCCGAATGTGTGTGGGTTCTTTAATTAGTTGTTCTAAATGTTGAATGATTCGGCCTCCTCCCCCACCTAAATCAGGTGAGGACCCCAACCATTCAGTGTTATGTACATTGAAATCCTCTAAATAGAGGACCTCAGTATTTGAATGAAAGATATACAGTCCCGTGAGAAGTAGTAAGATATCTAAAAAAAAGCGTGAAAATCTGTTCTGTTATAGGAGAAGTAGTAGAAGCACAAGATTATTGTAGTAGAAGGAAGAAAGATTAAGCCACAGAACATCGAAGTTAGGAGATTCGAGTCTCGAGACGTGTTACAGGAGTGTTTATGTTAAATAGGCACATATATATATATATATATATATATATATATACATATATATATATATATATATATATATATATATATATATATATATATATATATATATATATATATATATATATATATATATATATATATATATATATATATATATATATATATATATATATACATCTTTATCTGGCCTTCAAGGGGAGGTTTGAGCACCTGTTTGTTGACATGGACCTGCTGATGGCAACAGCCCTCCACTCCCATTTCAAACTTCCAGTCGTTTACCTGAATGAGACTTGAAGGAGACCATCAGTGAGGTGCTGATGAAAGTGGCTCATGGTCATGATCAAGGACCGTGCCACCCAAGAGCATGAATGCAAGTGGAGGACGACCCTTTCCATTACATGAGGGTGACACCCAGCCTAACTTGAGGAGGACTTGAAGAAAGCCTTTAGAGCTGGAACAAGCTGAAGGTAAAGAAGACCACCCTTCTGTCTGTGGACTTGTTCCCCCAGCATCTCACAGAGGCCTGGGCGGACCTCTTATCAAGTATAACATCCTTGTCCCCTCCTCCGCGGCTGTGGAGAGATTGTTCGGCTTGGGTCTGATGTTCTCATTCCCAGGAGGTGGAGCATAGCGACATCCGAATCTTTGCGATGCCCACAAGGAATTTATTTGGTTAGAGAATTTCTGATGGGAATTTAAAGTAATCAAGAGAACCTCAAGAACAAGGGCGATGGATATCAGTTACCCCCCTCGCTTCCCTATCCAGGCCCGAGGGCATAGGGGGGGGAAACAAGGAAATTCGCAACCAAATTTTTCGCCTACCACCACCCGCACGTTGTTTGCGGATTAAGCATTCCCGTTTTCCTCTAGGACGCAACTCGTTCGCCTTCCAGTAACTAAACGCACCCCACCCGCGGATTACGCATTCTCTTTGTCTCTCCGTCTAGGGAAGGCCGCCTTGCCAGTTAAAAACCGTACCCAACAGCGGACAAGAATCTCTCGTGCAGGTAGAGAGGCCATTCTGCACTAAATCCCATCCAGCCTGGCATTCAAGCCCTTAATAACGTTAACGTTCAGAGCGTAATTCGCCGCGTGTTGCTACACCTCGCTCCTCACCGCTGACAGTTCCGATTTGCTCTGTCATCACCACAGCGAGGGAGACAGCCTTTTCAGTTCGAAATGCGCATAAGCCCATAGGCAACATAGTCCCTCCATCGAGAGACAATGAGCAAAAATATACTATCTCGGCGATCACACTCGCCTATAGAAACGGAAAAGCCCCATATTGAGACAGAAAGGTGAAGAGAGGAACAGGCGCTGGGAAGCTAGCTAAATTCCTACTCCTCCTCTCCCAACTCCGTTCATCACTGCGTCACTGATTCCAGAGGGGCCAGACCCCAAACAACAGCAAACCACTCGCCTCTCAAGATTTTCTGACAAGCGAATTTTTGCGAGTGGCTCCAAATCTCAAAAATATATTTGCCGAAGCTTTCTCTTACATGGACACCATGTGACACTCACATAGGAGGAATGGCCATCTCGACACTACGGATTATACAGCAAACTCAGACTATTAAATTAAAGGTAGATTGAGAAATATATTCTAACGATTTTGCCACACTCAATCATGCTGTACAGGCGGATATCTAAAACTCCGACGAGAACTCAAGATGAAATAAGATTGAATCTGGATCAGAGCGAATAGCTTACTATACTGACACTTAACTTTCTGCTGAAGATCCCCCCTTTCCATATTTCTTCTCAAGACGAGACATATAAGAGCACCCATTCTATGTCACACCGTCTATAGCGATAACATCTACATGTTAATCCAAGTGAGGGGGAATATACTACCTAGTACATCTCTCAAGTTAACTCACCTACCCCCAACTACTTTCGAGCTGACAGAACATATATTCCCATTTTATTCCCTGAAAATTATATACTAAGAGAATGTGACATTCTAGAACACTTATCTTTACACCGATAATATTAGTCTGAACGCAATCAACGAAAAGCCCCGTGAACTGCACACGTAAGAAGCACACTCTAACCCCCCAGAGAATCATTTTCTGCGCGCGCTCACACAGCTATGCCATTCCCTTCGCTCATACAAGATCATACTCGAAGCAACATGAGTTTACTACGATGTACCGTGTATCTGAGAAAGATAATCTAATTGTATAGACAAAAGCCACCATATAGTATAGTCCACACAGCCAAGAACTGTCTCTCGGGAAACCCAGAGTATCTGGAGGAATTGAGCTAGAGCTCCTCATGGACACATGACGATTTGGCACTAGATGATGTAATCTCGCTGTTCAACCTCCTTCACCACAATCTGTCCGTAGCTCTCCGAAATTCAAAGATTGTGCGAGGAGACCTGTCTACCTTGCAATGCGCGTTCTCCTCGCAAACGTGTCATACGTTGTCTCTGATTAACAACAATACCGACCACCCGCAAAACAGTATGCGAGTCTACCACTGTATCATCTCCTTTCAGACATCGTGATATGATCTATCTATCCGCATTCCGATCCATGAAGAAGGTTACAAATTCAACGAGCCCAGGGTAACACCCTACGCCCCATCCCTACTCGTCACCGTTACTCGTGCTAGCCACAAAAGAAACAGTAAACGGATAAATCTCTAAACTGGGGTTGTCTCACTGAGATAAACCAAGAGTCTATCCCTCCTTAACAAATGAATAAGCCACGGCGCACATTACACACCCCTGCCATCAATCCACACAACCATCCCAAACAGTCTCACCTCACCCTCCTAACACTCTCACACACATTCTACTATTCCTATAAAAAGCCCTAATAACCTTTCCCTAAATACCCCCACCTCAAACTCCCCATAAGCGTTCAGACGGTTTTCCCCTGCCTTCAATTAGAACGATGATTTTTACATCCCTAGGGGGTAACACAGTATTTACATCGGTAGATTTATTGATGCTTATAACGCCCTTGAAATAGAAGAGGAGACGCAACCATATTTCACTTCGCAACAGGCATTTAAGACGACGGAAGGGCCTCCACTGAGTAGTCTCACACCTACGATGACCCTATGTCACTCTATCATATACCTATATTACTCATAAATCCACCGAAACACACCTGCATATCAATTTCACGATACCATAATCTATAGCTTAATTACTCCACCAACAAGCATCTTCAGTGTGATGGAAACACCACTTTGCTGCCACACAGTCTATCCTGAACCAACGTTCTTGAATCCTCGTGAGGCTCATCGCCGTGACCTAAATCTCCTTGTTCTTCCCCATTCTCTCCCCGCGATGTATAGACGGCACACCTACTTACTTGAAAACTTTGAAGACTGTCCTCCATCCAATCAGTGCGTTCTCTCTGCAGCGAGACATATATTCCCATAAGTCCCTGAAACAACTTTAAATTAAGACACCTAGATAACCATTGCTAGTTTTCCATTTTCACCACAATTCACCAGTCCTATCGCCGTCTTCTGTATGGATTCCAAAATAGGCAAGACATGGACATTAGTCCAGAACCTTTCCCCTTAATCACACAGGGGAGAGCTCAGAACCAAACATTTGCACTCACCAATCCTGGTGGAGGTAGCTTTGTTCACCACTCCTCCCAACATATGCTCTATATACAACCTATTGCAGCATCCTCCACCCCTATAATCCTCACTTTGCAACATTTTTCCACTTCTCACTTCGCATCCCAGACCTGCGACTTACCCTTTTTTTCCTTTAATTCCAAACCCATAATTAATATTGTTCCTGATACGCGAGACACTATGAGTGTTTGAATATCGGATTGCCTCTGTACACTTATCTGCTTGCCCTTCAATAAAGGACTTCGCCCGGTAAGCACATACCTTTCTGTCACAATATCATCTCTTGATTCATCATCGTCTGTCCCTATTTCATCATCTGGTCCCTCGTTCCTCATCATCCTGCCTCAATACTTCAACGTACAACACACATAGCTTCCTCACCACTTCATCCTCGAATAACTCCAACCCTAAAATATCTTGCCACAGACACCGAACCATCAATTCTCATCCGTCGGCTAGCAACCAAAACTAACTCTCTCCTCCTCCCTATGCTCTATGTCACCCATTACATACTCCCTTAACCTAACGCGCACAACCCCTCACTGTGCTTCTTCAATTTTCTTTTCTGAGTTAACTTCTTTCCAGAACAATCTTATCTGAATCACCGAACATTCAAAGATTCTTGCCGCTCAGTTTCGACACCTATTTTCCTACCTGTTGTAATACGTGGGACTGTCTTGTCTTCGCCTTCTGTTAACCACCGCCCCCAACTTTTGCTTGCGCGATCTAACCTTCTATATTCCCCAGCTATCTTCTCTCCTACTTCCCAACCATTTCACATAAACCTCTTTTTTCCCTTTTCACCACCTCCTTCACCTCCTCACTCCACCATTCACACCTCCTTTTCCTTCTGCTTGCACCCACCCTTTTTACTCCACATACCCTTCTAGCCTCTTCACATACTGCCTCTTTAAAACTCTTCCACCTCCCCTCCACCTCCCCAATTTCCGTCCCTCTCACGTCTCTCCACCTATCCTCCATCCCTCTCCTAAACTCCCTCTTGCACACCAACCACTGTCTCCTCCAATTTTTCCACCTTTATCACTTCCACTATCCCTTTTCTACCCTTTCCCTAAAACCGTCACCTCTCCCTCCCACCCTTATCCTAAGGCAACCACCAAAATAGTGGTCCGATATCCCCCTCCCCGCCCGCTCTAGAATACATTAACATCTAATAACTCTACCTCTATCCTTCCTATTTATACACACATAATCCAATATCGCCCTCCCCCCGTTATCTCATTCTTCCATGTATACTTATGATGTTTCGCTTTTTTTGAACGCAAAGTATTCCACTTATTCTTCTATCGACATCACAAATTCTATCAGACTTTCCTCCATTAGCATTCCTCTTCCCTACCCCAAAATGGTCATTAATCTTCCACCCCCATCCCTTCCCTACTCCTGCCATTCCAAATACTCCAATAGACAAATTTTCATTATCCCCGAAACTTTTCCCCAACACTCATTGCAGCTCTCCCCAAATCTTCTCCTCTCCTCCTCCCTCGCTCCATTCTGGTTGCATATGCACATATAAAACACCCACAATTTCCCCCCGATTTCACTTTTTCCCAGCATTATCCTAGAACTCACCTGGTTACACAACCTCACCTTATCCCACACCTCTTTCCTCATAATTATTCCCACCCCTTCCCTCGCCCTCACTCTCTCGTCCACCCCTGATATCATACCCTTTGTATTCTCCAAAATCCATCTCCCTCTTTCCCTTCAACTTAGTTTCTGTTATCCCTAACAACACATCCAACCTTTTTTCTTCAAACATCATCCCCACTTCCTCCCTCTTCAAATCCTCGTTTACCCCTCTCACATTCATACACCCCACCCTGATTACCACTCTCCTCCCCATCTTTCCCTCCTTCTATATATAACTCAAACAGGCTGTACGCTTTGTGGGACACCCCACCTTAGGTACTTCCCAATACCTAAGGCCACCACCCCGCTCACCAAATACACCCACAATAACAATAAAGATACGTTAAAATAATATAAAATAATAAAAGGTTAAAACCCACACTATCAGTTTATATCTATTCCCCCACCCTCTTCCTCCTCCCCCCTTCCCTCCTTCCCTCCCCTCAATAAAAAGGTCAAAATGGTAATATAAAATAAAAATATAAAAGGTTAAAACCTACACTCCAATTCCCAATAATCTATACAATATTAACAATTAAGCTAAAATGACCTCTATTAAAATATACCTACTAATAAACACATAATAAATAAAAACACAATCGAAGTAATCCTAGGGTAACTTTTCCCGTATTATTTAACAGCACTTCATAAATAGTCACGTTTCAACTATTTTCAACTTTATTTATCATTTAATTAATTTCTTATAACATAAAAATGCTCAAAGATTCACCAAAACCACGTGATCACTTCAAAATAAAATTATTTAGTTAAGCCAAAATGTCCCGACATAAATATGACATAAATGACTTAAAATATGACATAAATGACATAAATAGTCACGTTTCAACTATTTTCAACTTTATTTATCATTTAATTAATTTCTTATAACATAAAAATGCTCAAAGTTTCACCAAATCCACGTGATCACTTCAAAATAAAATTATTTAGTTAAGCTAAAATGACCTCTATTAAAATATACCTACTAATAAACACATAATAAATAAAAACACAATCGACGTAATCCTAGGGTAACTTTTCCCGTATTATTTAACAGCCCTTCATAAATAGTCACGTTTCAACTATTTTCAACTATTTTCAAATCCAAATTATTTAGTTATTTTAATGTCACGCATAGAAATTTTTACTGAAACCAAGTGACTTTAACTCAAAATCATTTAATTAATTTCTTATAACATAAAAATGCTCAAAGTTTCACCAAATCCACGTGATCACTTCAAAATAAAATTATTTAGTTAGTTTAATATTACGTATAAAAAGTTTCAAAGTTTTACTAAAACCAAGTGATCACTTTACTTACAGTATTCGTGTATCGGGTCTCCCGATCTCTATCTCCCTATTTCATGGGGTTATTTCCAACAATTTCTCTTATTACAGGTTCCGAATTTCCACCATCGGGTTTAATTCTCACCTTTAATTATATATATATATAATAGTAATTAGTAGCATATATTGATATACTGAATAACACTGTAGTGATATATATATATATATATATATATATATATATAATATATATATATATATATATGAATCAATTTCTTATGGAAGTTAAATATAACATGTAATGACTTGTACGATGGTGATTTTTCCCTTCCGCGATACATATGCGGATAGTTAAAATTACTATCCGTAGATTGCGGATGCGTAGCGGATAGTTAGGTTTTTAGAGTTTTAGCCACAGGTACTTCATAATAGTATAATATATATATTACGTTTATACTATTTTAAATATATTTAAAATAAAAATTATTTATATATATATATATATATATATATATATATATATACTATATATATTATATATATAATATAATATATATATAATATACCTGTGTTACCAGAGTGCAAGGACCCTTGGAACCCAACTCTTTGCACCTACCACCAACCTCTTTCCCAGTTCTCCACCTCATTTGAAGAAAGGTTATGTATATTAATGCTTGAAATTAATAATTCTCAAATTATGCTTCGAAAACAAAAGCTTCTGAGCTCTTTCAGGGCAGAGTTTGCTTCTCTCTTAGTCGTAAAATGATTATCCTGCACCACTGAAAGACCTCACTAGCTTCGATTTGTTGAAGGGCATGCTAAGAATTTTCCTGGCGACTTCTGCAAGATGAAAAAAAATCTTTTACAATTATCACGCCACCAAATCAGTGGATCTTTGTCTGATTCAAGCTTTTTCGCTTTTGATATTCTTCGATTATTTTTTTGACACATCTGAACAAGACTCTTATCGCTGCTAGAAGCCAAAATAATACATTCATGGATTCACCAATGATATCGCTAACAGATGGAAATTGCGTGTCTGTTTCTGTGATCTTTTGCCTTTAATTGGCTGGTGATATTTCTGCCTTTGGCAGCAATATTTCATCACATAGGCATCCTAAATTAATTTTAACCCCCTGTGAAACACATGATTCAAGAAATTTGTTTTTGCAGCCAAGATTTAGAAAAGTTGCTATTGCACTTGCGTAAATCGTTTTGCAGAGTTTGAATCTATTTTATTATCTTTCTCCAGCATGAGTGTTTCTTTCATCTTTGTAAGTCTTTACTTTTAATATCATATATATATATAATATTATATATAATATATATATATATATATAAATATAAAGTATAATATATATATTAATATATATATATATATATATATATTATATTATATATTATATACTAATTATATATATTATAATATATATAATATATATATATATATATATATATTATATATATTAATATATATATATATATAATATATATATATATATATATTTATATATATCTATATTATATATATATATATATATAATATATATTATATATATATATATTATATATAAACGTGTGTACACACACGTTTCTCATATTCATATCATAATTCATAAATGAATACTTTCCGCTATCCGCAAAAAATTAATGCGGATGCAGTAGAGAAAAATGAAGCGATATCCACATACGGATGTGGTTTGCAGATATATGGAAGTTAAATATAACATGTAATGGGTTTTACTTTGGCGTTATACAATATGTTGGCAAGAAATAAAATAATTATATCATTGATGTTTCAATCACAGTGACGTAAAATTTTTTCACTCTGAGAGAACCGGGTTGATGGAAATTTTATGTTCAACTTGATATCAGTTTTTTTTTTCTGTGCAGTAGGCTAGTAAGAAAAGGATACTGTCAATTATATAAAAGAATTTAGAGGGTTAGATATAAGGAACGGGTAAGCGAATTTATATTACAATATATACTTTTTATTGAAAATATGCCTGAGGTTACCGGTAAATCTTACACAGTAAGCATTATTCTTTAAAAATATCCGTAATATCTAAATGAAAATAAAGAAGAGAAATAGCATAATGAAAAATTTTAAACAGCCGAGATTTATAATAAGGACTTTTAAATAACCTATGATAATTAAAATGAATTATAATTAAACTTTTAACTTCTGATCGAGATTGAAAAGGATGATAAAGGGAAAAAATAAAATATTTCAGGAAGATGCAAGTAAGAAAAACATAAGAAAAAAATCTTTATAAATTTGAAGCAAAATGTTGTTCTTTAATTAAAAGAAGCACGATATAAAGATGAAATTGGAAAAAATTAATGTTTTAACAATTCTGACATAAATAGCAAAACGAAGCTTATTAAAAATATAGCGG
>JABUQX010014411.1:0-2500 GCA_015478945.1 Trachelipus rathkii
ATTAAGTAATTATTTATTTGATTACTACAGGTTTTATATATATATATATATATAATTATATATATATATATATATATATATTATTTATATATATATATATATATATATATATATATATATATATAATTGAAAAGATCACCTCCAATCCTTAGATAGTTCTATAGTTTGGGACATTGAGTTAAAAGTGTTTTTCCTGATTAAGCGGATATATATATATATATATATATATATATATATATATATATATATATATATATAAAATATATATATATATATAATATAGTATATATATATATATATATTATATATATTATATTATATATATTATATATATATATTTAAATAATGTATAAAAATATTTTTAAAATTATAACATTCTAATATAGAATATTATATATATATATATATATATATATATATATATATATATATTATATATTATATATATATTATTAATATATATATATATTATATTATATATATATAGGCTTATTTCAAAGTGGTTGACTCCAGGAACGAAAATCAATGAAAAATGTAACGTAATTTCAATGATTTGAGGTTAAATACATTAGTAAATACTGGATTTTGAAATGTAATTTAATTAATATTAACAAAAATTAAAAAGAAATTGACATATATTTTTTTGTGCTTCACACCTATAGTCTTATAAAAATGAGTAGCTTAGGCCGTGCTTAGGCTATTTATTTCAGTTTAAATTTGATGAATGTATACGTAAAGTTTGTAGAAACACCTTGACAATAATAAATTGATATTTGATATTTTTATATATTTTATGTTTTGATCCGGGGTGGGGCCTTCGGCCCCCCCCTCTATATCAACCCCCCGTCCCCCGCAGAGCGGGGTGCCCGCTCGCAAGCTCGCGGGTCCGGGGGGGAGTTTTTTTTTAATAAAAATACCCATAAATTATAATAATAATCGAAAATCAAATAATAAAAATGAAAGAACTTAGAAAAAAAATTAAATTCCTATTAAATAATAATAATATTATTAAAATAATAATAATAATAATAATAAAATAATAATAATAAAATAATAATAATAATAATAATAATAATAATAATAATAATAATAATAATAATAATAATAATAATAATAATAATAATAATAAATAATAAAAATCTTTATTAATTTCTTAAAAATTAAAAATGCAAATAACGCTAATAAATAATAGAAATTGCAGCAATAAAGAAAAGGCCCGAAATTCGTTGTTTTTCTTATCGAAAATTTCCCCCGTATAAACGGAGTCAACATCTTATAAATGTCCATATATATATATATAGTATATAGTATATATATATATATATAATATATATCTATATATATATATATATATATATATATAAATATATAATATATATATATAATTATATATATAATATATAATATATATAATATATATATATATATATTTAGTCTAAAAATATTAAAAAATCAATATAATTCCTTTTTTTCAGAAATATGCTTATGTTTATTTATTGTTCAAAACTAAAAAAGGTTCTATACTTCTTAGATAACTTTAATTAATTAAGTTTATTATCCTTAAAAAAATCATGTCAACTAAACCAAAATCGAAAACACCTCATGTACTTGAATATTTTATTCTCTCTGAAGATAAAGTACTTACATTTGTCAATTATGAAATAGTTAACACAGTTAATGGGAAACAGTCAGTTCGATCATGATTTAAAGAGTTTACCAAACCACCGTTACTCATGGGGCCACAATTCATCTACTGGATCCTTTAAATTAATGGGACATTTAAAATGCTCTCATCCAGACATTGCTACAATTGTTAAAAAGAAGGTGAAGAAAAAGCTGTTCAGGATGAACCTTTATTTTTGAAAACTCTCATACTAAAGTGGATATTTCTTTCAATTGTTAAAAACTTGTCCTGTCTATGTCAAATGAAAAAATCAAACTATAATTGATTATAATGGTTGTTAAAGATAGTGACCCATTAGGATTTTTTGCAAGAGTAGGATTTAAAGCACTATGTGGAGACATGACTTCAAATCTGGAAGTTCCTTTAGACCGGGAATATATTCGAAAAACAGTTCATGGGGAAGAGGTTAGCAAAAAATAAACCTTAAAAATTGCTTAATTTAGGGGGACGCTTCTTGCATTTAAAAATGGATACTAGAACAAGGGAAAAGCTTAAATTATTTTGCTATTAATATTAGATATGTGGGAGGTAATAATAAAAACAATAAAAAATAGAAATTGGAGCTAAGAGAGTGCCGGATAACGATAATGCCTCAATAATCCACTCGAGATTGACGTTTAAAAAGAATTCGAGATTAATAAGAGGCAAGTAATTATCTTAGTTACGGATAACGCATCAAATATGATCAGTATGATTGAAAAATTAAATAAAGAAAATTAGAAAGAACTTCCGGAATTTGTTTAAATGAGAAACTGCTTTTATTGATTGTCAAAACGAAGAAGTAATAGTTGTTTTCAGAACTGAACTTGATAAAAC
>JABUQX010014411.1:25000-27500 GCA_015478945.1 Trachelipus rathkii
GGTTGGTCTTTTATTATTTTTAAGATCAGTGAAGTACTTTGAGGAGAGTGATATTGAATTTTGTATTTTATCTAGCTTAAATTCACCTTGTGATTTATTGAAGTTATTTTTGTTATAAATATATATTGATTCTATTATTTTTCTACTTTGTACCTGATTGATGGTTTTCAGAGAAGTGGTGTTTGTCAAGTTGATTTTATGGTGGGTGTTAGTACGGTGGGTGGTGAGTGCAGAGTTCATGCTGTCGTTGGTTAAATCTGTTCTATGCTGATTTATGCGTCGGGTAAATCGTTTGTTTCCCCAATGTATACAGAGGAGCGATTATAACACGGGATTTGATAAACGCTTTGTTGTTGAATATTGTTTTTTTGTTTTGGGGGTTTGAGAGTATGTTTGTGGGTGAATATGTTATTGTGTGTTAGTATGATTGAGTTTGGTATGTGTTGTTATAGTTTATGTTCTTTTTAAAGAAAGGGGCAAAAAAGTCTTTGAATTATCCTGTTTTTTTTATTGTTTTTTTTTATTATTATAGAAGGTTTCTTGGCTTTTTGAAGGCCAAGTTAATTATATGGGGGGGGGGGTATCTGAGTTTGGGGAATGTGGTGTTTAGAAATTTGGTTTCTGAGTTTAAATGGTTGGGGGAGCATGATCTTAGGGCTCTGAGGTATAGACTGCTTAGTGTGACTATTTTTGTTTTTGCAGTTGGAAGAATACCAGTAAGTGTAATTTGGGGGGGAAGTAGGTTTTCTATATACTGTATCTGTAATGTCGGGGGAATCTTTCCATATAAGAAGTGTGTCAAGAAACGGAAGGGCGTGGTTTTTCGAAAGTTCATGAGTGAATGATATGGATGGATGTATGCTATTGATAAAGGTTAGGATATCCTTGGGGTTTGTTCTATGTCGTATGGTGGGGAACACATCGTCGACATAACGGAACCAATAAGAGTTATTAAGAGTGTGGTGAGGTAAATATGGTATAATTCCAGCAACTCCACAAATATATTTGCTAATGTGGGTGAAAGGGGGAAACTCATTGCGAGTCCTTGGGTTTACTTATAGAATTTTTCATTGAACGTAAAGAAATTGTGGTTTAATGTGAGAGTTATGAGTTCTTTTATTAGTGAAAAGGGGTGAGAGAGATTGACTTGATGTTGATTTAGGGACTGTTCGAGTAGATTTAACGTGAAAGGAACTGGGACAGAAGTAAATAATGATTCGACGTCGAAGCTGAGTAGCTGATGAGAGGAAGGGCTTATGTTTTTTATACGTAGTAGAAATTCATTGGTGTCTTTTAGATGTGAGAGGGAGATGAGGCCTATGAGGGGTTTGAGGGTGGTGGATAGCCATGTAGAGAGTTTGTAGGTGTTACAGTTGGTGTTTGAAATGATTGGTCTGAGGGGTATATTGCTTTTGTTGGTTTTTGGTATTCCATAGAAGTGAGAAATGTTAGTCATGTGGGCTTTATTTTCTTTGTGTATGAGAGGATAGTTTATGCATATGGTTTTTAATTGGTTATTGAAATTATTGAATGAGTTCTTTTTGTTTTTGTTTTTTGTTTTTTGTGAGAGGTATATATGTGCCATTGTCATTCAATATATATATGGTTGCATTTATTTATATAATCTTGATGGGTTTAAAATTCCTATATTATTTCCCTTGTCGCTGCGGATAATGCCTATGTCGTGGTTATGTTGTAAATTTTTTAGGACAGTATAAAATAGGGAAGGGAGTTTATTTTTATAGTTGTGGGTTGCTAAGTTACCAAATAATATTCCTTTAAGTATGTCCGTGTTGATTTCTGTATCTCTATTGGTTTTTATCTAGTTTTCAAATTTTTGATAGAATTCTAAGTGATTTTTAATTTTTTCTAAGGTAAAGGATATATTTTACCATATTTTACCTCACCACACTCTCAATAACTCTTATTGGTTCCATTATGTCGACGATGTGTTCACCGCCATACCACATAGCATAAACCCCCAGGATATCCTAACCTTTATCAATAGCATACATCCATCCATATCATTCACTCATGAACTTTCGAAAAACCACAGCCTTCCATTTCTCGACACACTTCTTATGTGGAAAGATTCACCCAACGTTACACATACAGTATATAGAAAACCTACTTCCTCCCCAAATTACACTCACTGGTTCTCTGCCCACACCAAAAACAAAAATAGTCACACTAAGCAGTCTATACCTCAGAGCCCTAAGATTATGCTCCCTCAACCATTTAAACTCAGAAACCAGATTTCTATACACCACATTCCCCAAACTCAGATACCCCCTATATAACTAACTTGACCTAAAAAAAGCCAAGAAAACCTTCTATAATAATAAACCAAAAAAACAGGATACTTCAAAGACTTTTTTGCCCCTTTCTTTCAATATAGAACTTAAACTAAAACAACACATACCAAGCTCAATCATACTAACACACAATAACATATTCACCCTCTAACATACTCTCAAACCCCCAAAACAAAAAAACAATA
>JABUQX010014411.1:42500-60148 GCA_015478945.1 Trachelipus rathkii
AAAGTTATCACTTCCATCCTTATAATGAAGATATGAAAGTATCTTAATTCTTCTAACTTTTTCAATTATTGCCAGCTTATTTTTTTTATAACAAACTCTTGACAAGCGAACTTTCCTTTTTATCTGAAAGAAGATCACCTGTCGAGATTGAGTTTATCTTGGTTATCTGCATTTCTTCATTTCGATGAATCTATTGATGCAGCTTTGGAAACATCGAATGTTTTTTGGTTTCAAACTGTCATTCTATGAACTTCTCTCTGCTTTTTTACCGGTTCTCACTTTTCTCTGCTCTTCTTACCGGTTCTTCTAACTTCTCTCTGCTTTTCTTACCGGTTCTTCTAACCATCTCTGATTTTCTTACCGGTTCTTCTAATTTCTTTTTGGTTTTTACCGGTTCTTCAAATTTTTCTCTGCTCTTCTTGCCGGTTCTTTTAACTTTTATCTGCTTTTCTTACCTGTTCTTCTAACCTCTCTCTGATTTTCTTACCGGTTCTTCTAATTTATTTTTGGTTTTTACCGGTTCTTCTCACTTTTCTCTGCTCTTCTTACCGGTTCTTCTAACTTCTATCTGCTTTTATTACCTGTTCTTATAACCTCTCTCTGCTTTTCTTACCGGTTCTTCTAATTTCTCTTTTTTTTCTTACCGGTTCTTCTAACCTCTCTTTGATTTTCTTACCGATTCTTCTAACTTCTCTCTGCTTTTCTTATCGGTTCTTTTACAGCAGCTGTTTTAGATTTCCCCCTTTCATTCTTTAAATCAATCAATCAATAGTTGAATTTCTCAAAATTACTTGCTATCCCCTAATCTATTTCCTCTTTTTCCACAGGAGGAAACAATATATATATATATATATATATATATATATAATATATATATATATATATATATATATATATATAATATATATATATTATAATATATATATAATATAGTTATATATATATATTAAATGAGCCGACTGCGGTGGAGAATGGACGCATTGAAAAGAGATGGGAAAAAGAAAAGAGAAGATTCAGAGGAGAGGAATTGGAGAGGAGGACCTAGAAACAAATCAACGGGCATCGAGGGATCAGAAGTTTGAGGCTGGAGAAGGAGATGGTTCCTGAGAGAAGATTTGTTTTAGACTGTGAAGAAACGTTTTAGAAAAGAATTAAATAAAACAAAATTTTTATAAATTTTAAAACAATAAAAAACTATTTAATTTTACGAGGAGCACCAAAATTTAAACTTGATTCTTTTTGATATAACAAAAGTTAAATATAATAATAAAATTTAACAAACATCATTTTGGATTTAGTTATTTATAATAAGAAGATAAGAAGAATGGACTTCGGTCGGAGTAGCAGCCTTCGGTATAGGTCAAGAAAAAATGGACCAAGCACCAAAATAGCATCCGGAAGCTCAGCGGTAGAGCACTCCCCCAACTAAGCGAAAGACCCAGGTTCGTCACTGGTCGGTCGTCTGAAGTGTGGTTACTCTCTTCTTGCTCCGACTTGGCCTCAAGCTCTTAAAAAATTGAGCACAGTGTTCCCCCTCCTAGATTACGGCTTTGCCATGAGTGGTCGTGTCAGCCCTGTAAAAGAAAAAAAAAAAAAAAAAAAATGTATATATTTCGAAATATAAAATATATATATATAAGTAGTATATATAATAATAATATACTACTGGTAATTAGACATATTAGTAAGTCATTATGAGATGTGGGCTACGTGGATTATAACAACACTGAACTATAGCTAATATATACTATAATATAATATATAGTATATAGTTATATATAGTATATATATACTATAACTAATATATATATCAAAAGTAAGCTTTAGTAATAATATGTAGTATTATATCAGCTAATATAAGATAAAATAGTAATATATTTATACAAATATAAAAATATATAATATGGCCAATGGTTTAGACTAGAGGGTAAGTATATATATTACTATATAGCAGTATGTATAAAAGTATATATATATATTATATATATATATATATACGTATATAGTATATATAATATGATATACCATAAGTAAATATATAATATATATATAAAAGTAATATATATATATATATATAGTATATCATATATATATATATATAATATATATATAATATATATTATTATATATATATATATATATATATATATATATATAACTATATTATAATATATATATATATTATATATATATATATAAATATAGTATATATATATATAATGTAAATGGGAGCCCACTGCCCGCGGACTAGCCGTTTTCCTATATATGAATGAAAGAGATAATAGTTAGGCTTAAGGGGAGGATTGACAGGCCCGAAGGGCTGTCAATCCGACAAAACAGACACACAGCCCGAAGGTTTGTCTGTGTTGTTGTATTATTTTTATTAACGCGCGCCGTGGCGCATTACACATACACATCACCCTTAATTTATTATGAAGGAATGCACTATTTCGCCCTCCACTTCTTCCTTCATTTCATTGATAAACTGATCACAGACGAGGTTTGGTGACCCTAGGTCACCCTAAGGGTGGATTCTGCCCCCTTAGACCAAGGTCAAAGTATTCGTCTGAAGAAGCCCTGTTAGGCTAACAGGTATCGGAATGAAATTTTTGGATGGTTATTAGTATGAATGAAGCGGTAAAGTCGTCGTCGGAGACGAGATTACGGTCCCTTGCTGCGAGTCCCCCCGTAAGGGGCGACTGCACCACCCACCAGAAAAATTAAAACTGAGTCGTTAAAAGACTGAAAACCTTCTACAGGCGCCGCGTTACACCCAGTTCGGACGTCTCATTTGCGAACGCGCAGACGCGAGTCCGGATTCTGGAATCGATCAGGTGACCCCCGCCCGGAGGTGGGTCCGAAAGTTGAAAAAAAGAGAAGAAATGCTATGGAATGCAACAACAGAGCAAGAAGAAAAAGAAAAGGAAGAAAAGGAGGAGAGAAAGGGGGAAGGAAGAAAGAAGCGGAAGGAGAAGGAGGCCTGAGAAGGATTTCAGAGTTGGCGTCCGGGCACCGGTGCTCGGAGCCACTGCCGGTGCCGTATTAATAAGCATTCGTAATAACATATCAATCTTGGTGTCCTTATAAGGGTGTATTTGAGTCGTTAGAAACTCGAATAGTATGGGTTATAAGTCCCGTATACGGGGTTCTAGACCCACATTAAGGTGGTTCCGACCGAAAAAAGAGCACAGAGTGGCAAAACAGGAGGTCGAAGGAGGGAAGAAGAAGGATGAAGGAAGAATAAAGAAAGGAAAGAATGGAGAAGGATTCTGACTCAGAGGAGTAGGAGTTGACAGCCGCACCGGTGCTGGCTCCGGTGCGGTGCTGAGTTATTAAATATTTGTGTAATGATACAATATTGATGTCTTATATATGTTACTGGGTCTGTAGATTTCGAAAATAATTTTTTCAGAACCATCAAGAAAAAATAAATAAATAAATATAATAAAATAAATAAATAAATAAATAAAGTTCTTATTCTTTTTATGTTTATAACTTCCAAATTTCGTTTTTACATACCCAAGCAGTAAATCAGTAAATCAACACATCCACCCTACTCTCCTCATAACCACCTTGTGATGCTATTGATGTCTATTGATCTATTGATCTATTGGATCTATTTATTGATTAAGGTCAAAGTTTTTACTAAAGAATTGTCATGTTTTACATACGCTAAATCAGTAAAATCCAGGCCACCGCACTGTAAATCAGTAAATCCCTTTGTGATCTATTGATCTATTAGAAATCTATTTGATCGTATTGACTATGCTGATCTATTGATTAAAAGGTCAAATTTTTCTAAAAATGTCATTTTTACATACCCTAAATCAGTAAATCAGTATATCAAGCCATCCCACCCTACCCTCTACTGTCCAATCATGATCTATTGATCTATTGATCTATTGATCCTATGATCTTTGATTAAAGTCAAATTTTTACTAAAATTATCATGTTTTAAATACCTATAATCAGTAAAGTCAGTAAATCAAATCGCCATCCAACCACCCTCCTGTCAATTGATCTAATTGATCTATTGATCTAATTGATCTATTGATCTATTGATTAAGGTCAAATTTTTTGCTAAAATTGTCATGTTTTACAATAATCCTAGGAATCAGCTAAATCAGTAAAATCAAGCCATCCACCCCTATCTCCTCTGCTGTCCATCATGATCTAATTGATCTATCCTTGATCTATGATCTTATTGAATCTATTGATCTATTGATTAAGGTCAAATTTTTTACTAAAATTTGTCAGGTTTTACATATCCGCTGAAAGTACAGTAAAGTCAATAAATCAAAGTTTCACCCAAACCTACCTCCTGGACCAGTTGTGATCTAGATGAATCTAATTGATCTAATGATCTTTGATCTATTGACTCCTATGTATTTAAGTCAAATCTTTTACTAAAATTGTAACGTTTTACCAAAATCAGAATCAGTAAATCAGTAAATCAAACCACCCAACTACCCACCCACCTTGGTTTTTTATGGTAGATGATCTATTGATCTATTGATTCAAGTCACATTTCGAGATCCTACTAGGATAAACATAGACATAGAAAACAAAAGTTTTCAATTAATGAAAAGTTACTTAGCATCAACTAAACTAGTGAAAATCAGCTATTATATTCCCCAACAGAACAAGAGTATGCATAACGCCTCTGTCTAAACTGAATTAACTGTTAACGTTGTGAACAAGTTCCAATTAATCAACGCAGTGAAAGTAACTAGACGATAAAGCATAATACAGCATAGGACGTAACCTATATCACAGTCATCTTGGTCAATACGGTGCATGATCTCTAAAACATACAATAATGTGAATCGAGCACTTGTCTCATACATTAAACCATCCGGTTAAAGACGATATATTTGAACAAAAAAAAGTTTTACCCCTAACCTTGTGTAATTATCATACAGGCCAACGACGAATGTAATGCTAACGTAACAAAGTATCACACATTAAGAAAGAGCCAGCATACTAGACATCATACGCTGCTTAGAACTAAGAATAGCTTTATACTTGATTAGGGGCACAAAAGCGAGCAACAATGCCGTGGCACACATCTTATAGCAAGAATGAAGTTCTGCTAACGATTAACAAAGGTCGCAGAACATATCACAGATCAGAGGAGTTAAACTAACAAGCTCACAAGAAGAAACCATATCTAGTCGCAGGCTTTTATCAAACACATATCTCAGCCAGATGCATGGACAATGGAGTATAAATTTGAGCTAGTGGGCTATACATTTAGAGTATTATGAGATTGACAATACGAAGCAAATAGCAATTAAGATGTAGCACTACAGACCATTTTAACCCGTGTAACACCCGGCCATAATACACGTAATAGGAGGTGTAGACACGAGCAAAACAGTAGCGTAACAGTTTTACTCTCTCTGCGTAAAGCTAACGAACCTACATGAACATAACGTACCTTAACACACAACTACACCAGACGCGAGAATAAACCGCGCTCACAGTAGTCTAACAACGTTCAGATCCAACTAAAGCGGACCATAATGCGGCGGATTAGCCATTAAGCATAGGTAAATCATTTACGCAATAAGATCTTATCATAACCGAGTACCTCTATAAACCATGCAGTCAATTACGCTGTAACGGAGTAAGGGAGAACCGAAAGAGTACATAGTGTTTCATAAGACCGGATTACCGAATCTTTTTTAGGACTGCCGAGAGTCCCCGCGATTACTCAGAAAAATAAGCCTATATCTCTAACAGTGGAATTAATCGGATGTTGGTTTATGATTTAACGCATTAGCACTAATAGTGGATAGCAATTACTTAATTATCATTTAAGCCCGCGAGCTGCTTCCGGAAGATACAAACAAATGCTATGGCCGAGTCCCTGGCCAAAGGCAAACGCGGTTTAAAGTCGCTTAGAATATACAACATCACACACTTTCGTTTGAGGTAATATAGTATCGAAACTCCGTACCGGACAGATCAATTCCGCAACAACAAAGCGTATGAGGACTTAGCGGGAGAGATGTCTTCGAGTATCAGTACTGCGAAAAGCTAAATCCTACTGAACAGAAAATAAGTGATAGCAACCAGCCCTCCTAACATGTAATGAGATTCACTTTTCTTTCAAACCAACGTAAGAAAGAAAAGTATAACAAGGAAGATAAGATGGGCCGACGTCGACTAATGGAACCAGTAGAAATCTAGTCTCACGAGAAAGGGCTAATCAAGCTATTCCTCGCTTGAGATAGACGGCATGGCACAACAAACAACAAGCAATAAATAATCAAATGGCGGGTCAGCAGCAAAATACAAGGTCTTGTATACTACTCAACTGGCCACTGCGAGTACGAAACCGATGATGCGCTGGTGCTAAACGGTAGAATCTAGCATGTGTTGTTCACATATGAATAAAGAGAGCCTAACTATGAAGGCATAACCAGCAACAACGTAGAATATATTCGTATGCAGATGCAGAAAACGACCCTTCGACACGAAGGACAGCCTCTACGCACGAATAAATCGACGGAACATTAACAATAGCTTGCCACAGCGATATAAGACGCGTCAGTAAGTTAACTCAGATATGCGTATATATATATCTATATATCTATATCATATATCTCCCCTTAGTATAAGCATAGTCTCTAGTAAACAATATTGACAGCGTAGTCAAATCTGAGTTTAACCATTGACCACAGTCAATAATAAACAGAAAATTCATCATGAACATTGTCTAGATTATCACTGGCATACAGACCATGAATAAGACTAGTTAAACATACCTACAGTTGTTAATCCGCAAAACACATATAAACATAAAGAATTAAGTTCTTGTAGGAAAAATAAGATGCAATAAGTGAATATTGTAATAGTTTAGCTGCATCCATTGAGAGCAGTCAATCAGGTCAAAGTCAGTAAATCTAGACACCAACCAACCCACATCCCGACACCGGGTATCCTGCTCTCATGACATTTTGTAATCGCTAAGTTGATCTTACGTGATTCATAGTCACAAGTCTCGAGTAACATTTTTCGGTTAAACATAACACAAAATAAGTTCTTTATGATACCACCATCGAATTATGCTAACGTAACAAACGTTTTACATCAACTTCCTAACATTTCAAAGTCTGAACTAAGAATATAATGTACAACGACAAACCTAACACACCCATAACGTGATCGAATAATACTACTAATCATTAACAACTCGCGTGCTTAACTAACAGTAAAATGCTACATAACACTTCATACAAGAACGTAAACTATTGCACACTTTTTCAAGCATTAATCTCTAACATAAAGTTCAGATGTTAACGTCAGTTTAACCCATTAACATCGTAATATTGTAACAAAATATTAGCATACATCTCGGATTGTCTGTACACGGCATCACAATCATCTAGACAAACAAAATATTAACGAATTGCTAAACTGCTAACAATGTTGTTTTTAACGATTACAAGCATTCGATATATTTAATTCTAGACAAAAATATCATCATAACCATCGTCTCAAATAGTCATCAGCGATAGTTTCACACTGCGCCAGACGAATTATTGCAAACGATAACAAGACGTTTATGATACAGACATGAGACACTACACATAAAAAAGATGTAGAGACAAATTTTACCACTGCAGTAACGAGGTGAGACAGAAATATGATGGAGTTCTTCTATGATAGATGAAAGATAGTCACATGTATTAAGCGTTAATGAGGATTTATACTCTATTTAGCACTGGGCAGTAGAAAGGGTCAGTAATGGGTCGAGTAATAATATACAAACACTACACCGGCACATATCCCTATGCACGATCCCCTGCTCATGCCATACACGCCTAGTGATCTATCAGAGACCCATAGGTGATTCCCAGAGTCATCATCTTTCGAGTATTGATTGTGGGATGCAGCAAGTTAGGCATCAACGAGGGTCGGGCCGAGTATTTATCAGGTTATAACAGCAGCCCGTGTAGACAAGTGACACTCTATCCAAATAGATACGCGAACATCTGAAAGCTAGAGAATTGAACACTATCTTTCATCAAGTAGGATGTCACTCCGTGTCAAGTTCGAGTACATAACTCATTGGACCTGATGATACGTAGGATATGAATCCTGAGACTTTGCGCCAAAATATCTAGGGCAAACCATCACGACATTAGCATCTAAACGGACTACCGAGAGAAACCTCTAACACCTAGGCTCACTGTTTTCTGAACAATCTCATCGTAGTTCATAACACAGTAGATCTTATCTATACAAAAAGCTCTCAGTGCACATTTCTCTAACAAAAATCAGTTTTTATTTTCCAGGGGAGGTTAGCTATTTCGTGCGAAAGCGTAAGGCATTTAACATAACGTACCCTAACTTACGGAATAAAACAGGGTTTTCATTAACCAACGGAAGCCGTAAGCGCGTTGAGTGATCTAAGGAAGCAACAACAGTTACACCTTTCCAAGACAGAAACCCACTTGGACTAACGCCCTGAGAAGGGTGTGGAATCCTGCAGGGGGATCCAGCACCTTCACCCGAGGCGAGCTGTAACAGCGCGGCTTTTACCCCTCCGAGAAGGAGGGGTAAAGGCCATCCCAGCCCTTTCGGGCTCACGGGCCTAAAGCCCGCTCTACACCCCTCTTACGGGGCTGATCCCCCCTCGCAGGATTCACACCTTACAAGGGGCGCATCACCACTGGTTTTCTCTCTGTGACAGGTAAATGTGGTGCTTTACGATTACTTCTTGGTCTACTAATATGAAAACCATGTTTATTCGTAAGTATTACGCGTACTTATTTACAATATATTGACTATGACAAGGTTCAGGATGAAGACGAAAACAGCTGATGTTGTTGAGAGAAATGATGAGGTCTTTGTACAGATCATTACTGTGTCTATGGCGTGACGATGATCGTGTGATAGATACGTGAAGCCTAGGTTAGTTTGATGAGATGAGTAAATGATTGAGGTTTGCGCCTAGAATTGTTGTGAGGCAAAAAGTTTCCTGGAGCATTACTATCATAGGCTCAGCAATCTTGATGTTTATCGGGCTAGCGTTCGGAACACGAGCGTGGACAGTTTAGATGAAGATGTGATGAGTCGGTCAATTCACTAGTCCTCAAGATGTTGGTATCTATCGATAGATTGGTCACTCTTTGTTAAGGGATGTTTTGTTAGAATATATCCTTTACCCTATGTGCTTAGAGTCCTAATCAGCGCATCTCGAAATATAAGTGACCCTGAAGTCAATAGGTCGATAGATCATGTAGAGCGACTGGAATGAGGGCCAGAGAGAGCTAGCACAGGGCGATGGTGCTTTTTGAAATGTTAGACAAGAGACGTTACGTGATATACACTGCCTTTAAGAACAAGGTAAAAACTAAGACCATAGTTAGCATGTGATACGTTGTTCCTATTCACAAGAGAACACCTAGTACTACCTTATTATCGTTATGAATAGCACACCACGTAGTGATGTACGATCTTGGTAGTGTCTATATTTATGCTTATGCTTCTGGTTAAAACTTGGCGTTACTGTCTGTGCCAAATTAATATTCGCATCTCGAGAGACGATCTATGATAGATTTGGGGCGAGAAGACCGTATCTGTTTTGATGGAATGTTTTGTTGTTAAATATTTACGAGCAGTTGAGTGTAACAAATATGTCGGTTAGCGTATGCATCTATAGTTGATGTTGTCATATGGGATGCCTTAGAACATATGGTTAATTGACTCAAATCTATTTTTCGGTTAGAATATTAGCGTGATCGTTTAATTGTACAGAAGATATTAAGACGACTGGCGATATGAGTCGTAAGAGGATATGCTCTTGAAAAGACACAGTGATGCATATAGCTCTACTTCTTTGTATGAAGTCGATCATATTTATAGTATATGCCTTATCGTTGTTAAGCACGGGAGTATGTGTATTGTTAGTATTTATTCTGTACGTATGGCTGTGTTAGGGTTTGAGCGTTGTAACATTTAATCTTAGTTCAGACTATTTGATGTTAGCTTTTATTAATGTAAAAAACACGTCTTGTTACGTTAGCATAATCGATTGGCCGATGGTGTGTATAATAAGGGAAACTTATTTTTGTGTGATGTTTATCCGAAATGATACTCGAGATGTGACATGAATCACTAGATCAATAGATATCAAAAGGTCATGGAGAGAGGGGTGGGGATGGGCTTGGTGTTATGATTTACTGAGTTTACTGATTACTCGCTTATGAAATCAAGTAAACTATTACCGGCCATTTACTATGGACATCTCTTATTCAATAGACACCTTATTTTATGTTAATGGTATGGCTTAAACTTTGGCTATGTTAGCGTATATTCGTTGTGCTGTATGATAATTAGACAATGTTATGATGAATCTTTTGTTATAATCTAGGTTACTAGATCGTACAATGTAAAGATTAATCGTTCGATTTGTGTAGACGATATGCTGGGAAGTATGAATAGTATACCGTGTGTTGTACGCAAATGCTGTACTTTGACTGACGTTAAGTGTGAGAACTTTGTTAATGTAGTATGATTTGATATCGAGAGAGTTTGTGGCTCCATCTGTAACAGATATATTCTACGCGGATACCTAGCTCATGCCTATGTTAGCTTATTAATGGTGATAACAATGTTACGTTAGCAAATAATTCGTTTGTTTATAGTATATAGAAAAAACTTTAGTGTTATGTACTACTGTTATTGCTGTTGGATTAGTCTTGTCTAAACGAGAATATTGAAATAACACCTTATATTGTTGTAACTGGAGTCTATAGCGTGTACGTATCTATTTATCGTAAGCGAGAGTTCGTATTGCTTGTTGACTTTCTTCTGATTGGAGCGGTATTGAAAAAAAGAACATCATTACATTAAAAGAGTTGTTTATACCAGCTAAGTTGTCTTCTGTCATGGTACGGGTCATAGTTTCGAGGTTTTGGCGCAAGCACGGGCTGACTAAATATCGAAAGTAGCCACTCCCCGCATTCTCTACGCTTCGTTCGTGCTGATATATCTTCCTAAGAGAGGAGTTTCGTCTATTGCACACGAATTGCCATGCTCTATGTTAATATCGTAAAGACGTTTGGCGACTTGAGCGCGCTCACATTGCGTTATGGTACATCTCCACAGCCTCGAGGGGATTACAGTATATAAATATGAAGTCTATATCCGAGCGCGCGATCACCTGGTATGCACCAATTTGTTACAATCAGTAAGGAAATCATTTTTTCCATGATGTAGAGTTGGTATTTTCTGAAAAATAGGGGACGTGAGTCATACAAAAGAGTAAGCGGATCTACTAAACTTTACACTGTTGTTCGTCCTTACTCCGTTAGGATATATTATTCATGATAGGTAGGTACAGGGTTATGAATAAATTTTTTGTGCGTAACAATGCACGTCTCAACTATGTCCTCAGATCAGTGTAGGAGGATCAAAGCTGATACGAACGCGCGGCGATCTAACTGGTCATCTATTGTGAGTATGGGACATGATACTGTTCGTAAGCTAGAACTGCGAGAGAGACTAGCAGTGCTTCTTATTCGTCGCGCTCGGTATCGATGCTATCGTGTTAGATGTCTACATCTAGGTTAGTGCAGTCATCATCGACTCGTTCAGTGACCGGCGTCTTACAGAGAAGCACAAACTTAACCACTTTGTATATATGTGCTATTACACCATCTAGGGTAATTTAATTGCAGGTAGGCCTAGCGTTAGTGCTAATTTTTCTGTGTGTAAACATATATAAATATCGTTTGGTAAAATTCAGCAATATGCTCACTGGTTGGAAGATGCATGCTTTGATATCAAAGTGCGACTGGCGGAGAGTTGTCTGTATGAGCCGTGTGTAAGATCTAGCTCTTACTCTGAGCTTGCCTCATTCGAAGTTTTGTAACCTTTCATCTGATAACATGCTAGTAGCGACTCATAGCATATTATGCTTGCCAATATAAGAACTCGTATGATAAGAGTTTCGTCGAGTTGTAGTACTTATACCTGCTCGTAGGTTCTGCACCCGCATGAGATGCACTGCTTGGGGGTCTACGGTGCTTTAATGTAATGTGTAAACATTATCTCTGTCTTACGATTGATCCCCAAATAGATCTTTATGCACTATTGTCTCCTATGGAGTAAGTGTTACACATAGTGTGCTGGGGCGAAATATTTTTTGTTAAAGTATTTACTCCCATTATTATATGGTATGTAGAAATTAACACGTTATGGAGTGTTCACCGACGACACGCCTATATGACCAAGGTGTGTAACTAGTGAGCGTCTTTGAGTGATTGTATGGTGTAGTTACTTTACTGAGAGGTTGTTCAAATATGGAAACTTGTTTAACGGTTACAGTTTAGTTTGTTAAGACGTGTCGATTGTCTTTGGCGTTATAGTCATAGTGTTAGATGAGCTTAAGTAAGCTTTTATTAAGTGATGAACCACTTTGTTTTTAATGTTATGTTTATCCATAGTGACATACTCGAATGTGACTTGAATCAATAGATCAATAGATCATTAGTTCAAGGATGGAAGGGTGGTTAGGTGGTGGTTTGATTTACTTGTTTTACTGATTTAGGGTATGTAAAACGTTACAATTTTAGTGAAAAATTTGACTTAAATCAATAGATCAATACGATCAATAGATCATTAGAATCAATAGATCAATGACTACGACACTAGCGTCAGGAGGGTAGGGTATGTAGGGTGACTTGATTTACTGATTATACTGATTTGGGTATGTAAAACATCAATTTTAGTAAAAAATTTGACCTTAACCAATAGATCAATATAGATCAATAGATCAGTCGATCAATAGATCAATAGATCAATAATCACGATTGGACATGAGGGTAGGGTGGATGGCTTGATTTACTGATTTACTGATTTAGATATGTAAAAATGACAAACTTTTGTGTTTATTTTTTTGTAAAAAATTTGACCTAATCTAAATAGAGAATATAGATCAAATAGATCAAGAGGTAAGAATCGGAAGTAGGAGTCCAATGAGAAGATATCAAAACGAATATGACTCAGTGTATTCGACATGCGAGTACGGGTGAGAATGGCATTGATATGTAGCAACTGCGCGCGAATTTTCAGACTGCGCGGATCTGTAGGCTAGGAGGAAATTCTTGCTGAAATAGCCGATCACCAGCCTGAGCAACATGGCATTAAGTTAGAAGAATTGACTACTATTAATACTATACAGATAAAGAGTAAGAGAGTAGATGCACAGTAATCCATTAGCAGAGATGCGAATATAGGACGTCGAACAGGCGACTTAGCAGCAGCCGGTGGAGCGGACGAGCGAGGAGTGGAGCGTCTGGCTGTCATTTAGATATAATCGGCGAGCAGACATACATCACACCTATCCGCCAGTGATCTCGAATCTCTACGGAATCGCGAGCTCTACGGCGTGATGTAAAAGCAAATGAACGAACTTTTGAAGTAACAAAATGACACTTAATACAAATATATGGATCTAGACTAAACAGCATATGAGTCAAGAGATCACATAAAATCGAGATCAAGCGGAATACGAGCCAGAGTGGTCATGTGTATGAGGGCGAGAGTGGAGAGTATGAGGAGTAGATATTCGGGCGGAGCTGGGCCGAGTATATTACTCGATTCTAAGGACGTAAATAAGGGATGAATACGTAACATACACAATGCAGTAGTTAGTAAATAAGTATAATTGAGGCGCTTTGACAATCTCTCTAAGTGATTGCACAAGTAGAGAGCGTCCACTAGTTATCCTAAGCTCAGAATACGAAGAAGGGGTAAGAATTCTCGAAATAGATCACATCCAAGTATGCTGTTGCAAGATCAGCCAGGGTCGGCGTTGCGACAATGCGAGCTGCGGTTTGATTATCTTATATACTGGAGTTGTTATGCGGCCTAATCTACAGGTGATAATGAGATACTACACAGCATACAAAGATCAGGAAAGTGCATGTATGGAAAGTGCGCAGTTAAGACAAAGGAATAGCCAGTGCGAAACCTTATTTACTTGATTATTTCATAGAGTGTATTGTACAGGTTAGGCGCCTTATCTGTATTGATATTGGTATTATTTTTTCTCTTGATGGTGTCTAGGGAAACCATCTCATTATGGCAGAATCGCAGCAATCGCAAAGACAATATACTCGAGACTGATAGCACGTGAACAGGGAGCCATCCAACGTCAGTGTGTATATTCACATCTACAAATAAATTCATAGTATATAACTAACATCGGCACCACCGCGGGGCGGACTATATCTCGCACGGGAGACTCGACACGCGGTGGCAGATTGCTCCACTGCTGACGTCCGTGCTGATGTCAGAGCTCCTTCTACCCGACTTTCAGTATAACTCGCTTTCGTATTGGAATTAACGTGTCCTCTCAACCTTCTTGCACATTCCGCTCTTGCTGAACCGTCTGGATTTGCACTTCATTGTCGCTTCTGATTTTTCTACAGATACTAGGACTAGCCCATCGGAGGTCGAGTACCATGTTCCTTACGAGGGACTATCGCAGAGGAGGGTGTAAGCCAGGCTCGCGTACGGAGTAGACAACGCGTTGGATATCGCTCCCGTGGCGGTGGTGAAGGGACTACACGACATTATCCAATTCGGAGGCACTTAGCTACTACGTCTGACGCGGTGAGTGGGGTCCTCACGACCGATGTGAACGGTGCTCGCGCCGGCGGTGCGAATCGCCTCAGACTACGCCGCGGGACTGCCGGTCACTCCACCACGAATTTGGTACGGCGCTGAGTGATTTGAAAAGCTAATTGCCAATTGCGTCATGAGCAGATCTCTCTCTGCGAGACGGAATCATTAAGCATGTCGACAGATTTCAAGTAGGCAAACTTGGCACGCACGACTTGGCTAAATCACGCTGAGTCGGTATGACACTTCTGGATGATCTGTCATCTAGGAACTACACGGCTGATGAAGATCAGGACGGCAACGCTAGTTTAGATCGATGTAGCAGTGCCGAAGACTGTTATAACATGGAGTCCTGGCACCATGAAACATAACAGGTCAGGGCATCGGGTAATGCAGATCTAACAGCCTCGACCGTGGCGGCAGTCGCTAAGGGTGGTTGCAAACTGCCAGCGGCCACTGAGGTCATGGCGGACCTGAGAGTGCGTCGTCCTGAGCGAGAGTGACAGGGGATCGGAGAAGACACGGGCTGACGTGACGGTGACCGGCCTCCGTGCGCACCGTCGCCAACCGACGACTACTAAGTACTCGCCACTTACCGGCATCGGCCTACGACATTGGGGCTCAACACGCAGCGCACAGGGCGGACTGACGTGGCATGCCGCAGTCACCCATACAGTATCATGATGAGGATAAGCCTTAAGCGGTATCGACCCAGTCGGACAGTAAAGAATATAGTCATCAGCTAATATAAAGCTGTACCATATCACCAAGATCGGATGGTATTAACACTAGCGGAAACCTGCAATCAGACGAGATTCGGGTCGGACCTTGGGATGGCCTGGGTATCTCGGCTCGATCGGAACCCCCTTAATGGGGGGTGCCTAGACACCCCACATAGACCGGGAAAACTTATAAACCAGTCATATTGCGAGATTCTAACGACCAATGAACCTTATACGGACACAAAGATTGTGTTATCCGAATGTTTATTACGTCGCAGCACCAGGCAGGTGGCTCCAAGACCGGTGCCGGAGCCCAACTCTGAATCCTTCTCAGACCCCTCCTTCCTCACCTTCTTCCTTCCTCCCTTTTCCTCCTCCTTTTCTTCCTTTCTTTTCTACCATTCCCCCTCTTCAGTTCGTTATATGGAGAGTTTCTCTTCTTCTTTTTTCGAACTCGGCGAACCCACCTCCGTGGGGGTCCTGAACTCCGATTCCTGAGAATCCGACTGCTCCCGCCGTTCCGTCTCCGAATCCCGACTCGACTCCACTCAAACGCCAGCCTCAAGTTCAGTCTTTTACGATCATTTTTTAATTTTTTTTTAGTGGGGCAGCGCCCCCTTACGGGGGACGCAGAGGGACGTAATCTCCGTCTCCGACGAGAATTACGTCATCATACTAACTAACTATCCAAATTTCATGCCGATACGGTTAGCTAACAGGGTTTTCAGGACGGAATTTGACTTGGCTTTAAGGGGCAGCACCCCCTTAGGGGGTGACCTAAGGGTCACCAAAAAACTCGTCTGTGATACATTTATCACCCAAAATGACCCATGATACCAAGTTTTTGAGGCGATAGTCTATTCCTATCTATAAAAAGGGTGTATGTGTATGTGTATGCGCACGCGCGGCGTAATAATAAAAATAATCAAACCAAACACAGACAAACCTTCGGTTGTCCTGTTTGTCGGATTGACAAGCCCTTCGGCGTCCCATCCTCAGCCCTAAAGCTAATATATTCTTTCAATTCAGTATAGAAAAGCGGTGGCCGCGATGCTCCAATTGACTACTTATATATATACTTACTATACTATGATATATAATAAGCGTATAGTAAATATATAATATATATATACTTATAATAATATATATATAGATATATAATATATATATAATAATACTATTAATATATATAGTATATAATATACTAATAATATATATAAGATAAGAGAATAGCATAAACAGTATATAATATAGATCCATACTCAAAAAAAACCATATTTTTTAAAGCAACTCATAAAAACACACTTTAAAAACACCTTAAATGATACAGTGAAAATTACTGATAGTCGTGACGTTTCGAGAGCCTAAACACTTCGTTCCCCTCCCAGACTTAAGTTCTGAGAGGGGACGAGCTCTTTTAGTCGAAACGTCAACTATCAGTTTATTATCATTTCATTGAAAGTTTTTAAGTGGGTTTTATATTAAGTTGTTTAATTTAACTAAAAGAGGTCCCGAGTTTTTAAGATAGAGGACTCTCTACATTTTTATCTTAATATATATATAATATAAGTAGATATATCTTACATATATTATTATATATATAGTATATATAATATATATTTCGCATTCATATACATTTCATATCTATAACATATATATATATATATATGTATATATACTATATATATATATATATATATATAGTATATAGTAATATATAGTATTTATTATATATATAATATATACTAATAGTAATATATATGAGTAACTATAATATATAGTATATATGTATAATATTATACGTGCGAGCTGGCTAGATATTAGATAAATATATAATATATATATATATATATAGTAATATATTATATAGTATATATAGTAACTATAATAACTATATATGATAATATCAACCTATATGCAACCATTGCATAAGTCAGAGTTTTTTTTTTTTTTTTTTTTTTTTTTTTGGAGTGAATGAATGATATTTTGGGAAAGTTTCGAGGGGTTATATGATAAAATGATTTGTTTATTGGAGATTTGAATGCAGGATGCGGAAGAGAGAAATGGGTAGGAATATATAGGTCCATTGGGTAGGGGAAAGATGTTAAATGGAAAAGTAATGTTAGAGTTAATGTTTTGAGTAGAAGATTGAGATAGTTGGGAATCCTTGGTTCAAGAAGAGTGAAAATCAGTAAGTATACATGGAAGAGTGATATAACGGGGGGGAGGGCGTTACTGGATTATGTGTGTATAAATAGTAAGGATAGAGGCAGATTACTA
>JABUQX010014412.1:0-26823 GCA_015478945.1 Trachelipus rathkii
TTAATTTACAGACAAAAAACAATTAATATACTCACAATTAAATTTAATTTCAAATTAGCTTTTAAGTTTTGTTTCCAAGAATTTAAAACTGGAGGGAAGCCTTTGTTTAGGCTTAATTTTTAAGTAGTTAAAAGGTAGTTGATAGGTAACCCAATAGTTTGTCCTACAATATCATGCCATGCCGTGATATCTGTTTCAGAACTTAAAAGTAGGTATTAAGGATTTAGAGCTAGAGAAGTGTTAAGAATAAAACAGAAAGGTATAGAAATAGATCTAACTGCTAGTCCTGCTATTCAGAATGATAAAGGGTTAGCCAGCTTGAAAAAGAGACCTTAACAGAAGTTTCTCCTGAACAATTCCGCTCATGCTTTAATAAGGCAGAAAATATACTTAGGCCTAACTAGAACTAATGTTGAAATAATATTAAATGAATACTAGTTTAAAATAGCGTGATGCTACAAGGGATCGGAGCTATACCAACTCACGAGTTATTTCAATTTGACTCTCGAATTTTCAAGCTTGCCTCGTTTTTTAAGTTTCCAATAAACTTTTGCTGTTGCCAAAAATATGTTTTTCAGAAAAGTCTAAAAAACACCAAAACAGTGAAATACATAGAATACTCTAAAATTCTTGAAAGCCATTTTAAAAAAGACCCCAAGTTAAATTTAAAAATAGTAATATACAACATAGTAAGGTTAAATACAGGAATATAAATATTCTAATAATCCCACCAACAAAAAAACAATTTGCTGGGGCAAATAAGGGAAATGATTTCATAATGTACAAACAACTTTATAACCATAACATTCAGTTCAGAATCAAACAATGCAATTGCTCATATCAATATACCAGGCAAATTTATTTTAGAGCAATATCAAACAATAATTTACAAAGTTTAAGCTCATTAATAACAAGCCAATACAATACTAAACCCTCAATCTAATTAATCTAAAAGGAAAACTCTATTATTTACAAATATCTCAGCTTTTCTTTCAGGAATTTCCTGAACTTCACAGCAGCCTTCCTTGCAGGTCTTTTCTTAACACCTGACTGCCTACTCCTAGCAACTGGAGGAGTAGGATCAGTATTAAGAACTTCTTCAGTAGAATTGTCAATATCATCCCTTCTTTCACTCTGATTTGCCCCAGAGTGGGTTATTGACAATTCCATTGGATACAGGTTGCAAATAGGATGATGAACAGTTTTACCATTGCTTTGTTTAATTTTTACTGACCTAATAATTTTATCATGGCCTATAACCACTTCTATGACCCTTCCCAACATCCAGAAGGGTCTTGGTTTGTTAGGCAGTTTTATAAGTACAACATCACCACACTTTATACGATTAGTCCAAGGACTCTGATACAAGTTTCTACTATGCTCTCTGAGACTCAACAAATACTCTTCATACCATAGCCTTTTGAATTCTTCAAAGGTTATAAGTTGCTGATCCAGACTTTTAAGTACAACATCCCTGTCCATCTCTCTCCATGGATCTTGCAAGTCTCTAAAGACAAGAGCCGAATTAGAGTGCATTTTCAGAAAGGAATTGGGAGTAATGATATTTAAATCATTTTCAGAAGACCTATATGTGAGAGGTCTGGAATTTATAGCGTCTTGAACCGAGGATAAAGTGGTCAGTAGTTCAAAATAAGAAAGCTTTTTAGTTTGCACAGTTTTATATAAGCATTTTTTAACAGTCCTAATAAGCCTTTCCCAAGCTGCTCCAATAAACGCAGCATAAAGAGGAATTTTAATATGCTTAATGTGACACCTAGTTAGGTGATCACAAAATTCTTGGGAATAAAATACATTACTCAGGATATCTCCTGATTTTCCAAATGCTCGAGCGTTATCAGAGTACAGGTGAGAAGGAATAGTGTACCTATTGCAGAACCTTTGAAAGGCAAGTAGAAAGTTCTCTGTAGACATGTCAGGAACAAGCTCCAGGTGTAAGGCCCTAATGCTCAAACAAGTAAAAAGTAAAATATACATTTTGTAATCCTCCTTACTTTCTGTGCTCTTAACAGAAACATGACCTGTGAAATCAACTCCCACATGATGGAAAGGTTTGATCAAAGCTAGTTGGTTTTTTGGCAGGTTGGTAAGTTTGGGATAATTGAAGCAGAGAGCATTATATTTCTTACATAAGAAACATGAAGACAAGGTATTTTTAACAGCTTGTCTGGCTTGAGGGATCCAGAACCCTTTATTTCTAACACAGTTTAAAGTAGTTTGCACCCCAAGATGCTGAACTTGAGAATGAGCATTCAAAATAATCAATCTGGTGAAGTGGTGTACTTTGCCCAGTAAAATGGGATTACAAATATCAAAACTAAAATGAAGAGACTTAGAAATCCTCCCATGGGAACGGAGAATTTCATCATCGTCCAAAAATAGATCTAAGTTTTTAACAAGAGAGGGAATATGCTGAAAATCATCATTAGCTTTGAGAAAACTAATTTCTTTTCCAAAACATGCAAGTTGCATACGCCTAATCCAGTAAAGTACAGCACATTTGGCAGGATCAGCTTCCACCACTTTAATATACCTAAATTTAAACAGATAAGTAGTTATCTTAATCAACTTATCAAACTGTGAAAACCTTTCAATGTCTAAGACATCATCAACAGCATTAGTGACAGTACAATGTACAAAGGACTTAAGTTTACACTCAGGGGGAATGCTCAACAGCTCATGTGTAGGCCAATTTTTAAAATCATTAGACAAGAATGGAGGTCCATTCACCCAGAATTTTTTATTTCAATAAATTTTTTAAATGATACACCTTTGGTCAATAAATCAGCAGGATTGCTGTTGGTATCAGTATACCTGAAATATATAGGCAAATTAAATTCAGAAAGTATTTCATTTTTGGCAAGTTCAATGTCTTTAAGCCTATTTTTAACCAGTTTTGATTTACACTTAGGGTTATTTGTTAACAGCCAGGAAAGCACTACCTGGGCATCTACAACTAAATTTAAAAATTTAAAATTAATATCTTCAAAGGAAGACAAAATGCTGGGCAAACACTTAAATGCAAGCACAACAGCCATAAGTTCAAGGCAAGGGATGCTCAACTCTTTCAAAGGGGCCATTTTAGCCTTAGAAAAGACCAATTCAGAAATGTTATCACAGCATGCATATACTATAAAACCATAAGAGGTTTTTGAGCTGTCACAAAATACATGCAACCCATAAACCTTGTCCTTATCAAGGACCATTCTCCTAAAAGATAATTCAGAAGCCTTATTAAGAGATAAAGCAACCCTTTTCCACTCAGTTATAATTTTAGGATCTAGAACAGTATCCCAATCTACTTTAGGACTCAAACCCCAAATGTCCCTCATCAATATTTTACCACTAACCGTTAAAGGCAAGATTAGCCCCAAAGGATCAAAAACAGAGGAAATTGCTGACAAAATTTGCCTTTTAGTATTAGCCTCTATGTTGAGGTCAACTTTCGCCACACTTAGGCTATCATTTTCCAAATGATATCTATAACCTAAGACTTTCTCTTCCGGGCAACCATGCGCAGCAAATCTGCCATCCGCTTCAAACATAGAATTTAACTTTGGCAAATTAGAATTCCAACTTCTAAGTTTAAAGGAAGCTTCATCCATTCTCACACATGCTTCTTTATAAATGTACTCTAATTCTAAATGATTATTGCTAGTATAAAGGAAATTATCTACATAAAAGTTGCTTGCTAGCAGTCTAGAGCATAAATCATCTGGAAATTTAGAGGCATGGTGTTTCATGACAAAATGGAGAATAAAAGGGCTGCTAACAAAACCAAACACCAAGGTGGTGTAGCGGTAGATGACAATTTTGCCATTTTCTACCCAGAAAAAACAAAATCTATTCCTATCCTCTTCAGTAAGCAATTTAATAGCAAGAAAGGCCTGTTTAATATCAGCAAGGATGACATATTTATTACATCTAAATTTCAGTATTAATTTTAGGAGTGAGGACATTAGGTCAACGCCTGGGTAGGCAGCTTCATTCAAAGAAGGCAATTTAAGGTTGGTTTTTAAAGAGGAAATGAAAACTGGGCGTATTTTGGAGGTAACCTGAGCCTCAGTCTTTAGGACAGGCCGATGGGGAATGAAAATAAAATTTGCATATTCTGAAGGGTTTATATCCACCTTCTCAATAATACCATCAGTCAACTGTTGGCTAAAAACTTTGCCATAATCATCAAATAAATCTTTATAATGTAAATTAGAGACAACTCTATCAAGGACTTTACGGGCAACAATATGATTAGAAGGAACCAGGTCAATGGTTTCCTTCCAGGGGAGTTTCACAAAGTAGTGACTATCTTTAAAAACTATGTTTTTATTAAATTCTGAAACTTGCAAAATATCGGCTTTAGCCATATCTTCATTAACATCTAAAATACCGAGGCTTTCAAGAGTAAAAATATTATCTAGACCATGCTCTACTACACTGTCTTCAAAAATACTTGTCAATGGATTAAAGTATGAGGTGGAAGGACTTAAAAACCTGATTAACAAGAGAGGAATGGGCAAGATTTTCGTGAGACGAAGGGCCTCCAATTTTATTAGAAGGCACATTCAGTTTATCAATTTGGTCAGGGTATAGGAAATTTTTAATATCACCAAATGGTACAATATGCTGACCCATCTTAAAACAAGCTCCATTCATACATCTCTCAAATGAAAAAGGTGGCAAATATTGTAACAAATCTATACCAATTAAAGCATGCAATTCTACAAAATCTTCACAACCATGCCTATCACTCAAAGAACTTACACTGTGCCCAAGTTTATTTATATTCTCTAACGCCATTTTTAAACCAGGTATTTCGAACTTAATATCAAAGGACTCATCAATGAGCAAAGCAAAAGGAAACTGGTTTCTGCCAGGCAGATCAATAACAAAGGAGCTAAGAAAGAAAGTTTTTTCTTTCGATGAAACAAAACTATGTATGTCATAGCTAATACTATACAAAGTTTTCAAGTCTAATAGCTGCCCTGCAACTTTAGAACTAACATAACTTCGTTCCGATCCAGAGTCTAAAAGAGCTAACAAACGGCATTGTTTACCCCCTTGGTGCAAAGTGATTTCTATAAATGGGAGGAGATAGTTTTGTTCACCCTTATTAAAATTAATGCAAAGATAGGACATAGTTTGACTGCTAGAATTATTAGAATGCCCCTGTTTACATAAAGCAGAAATATGAGTAAAAAGTTTACAATACATGCAAGCGTAATCTAAAAAGCCCCCTTGATTACCCGGACATTCTTCTGTAGCATGCTTGGCACTCGAGCAAAACTTACAAATATGCAGCTGGTCACAGCGTTCTAGCCTAGATTCAATGTCTTTGTAAGATGGACATTTATTCATGCTATGACCTGCCATGCTGCAAAATTTACACGGGAAGGCTGAATTAGCTGCTTTGCTTCTAAAAGGAACATTAGATTTGGCAGACTTTTGGGTAGTCTTAAAGTTTTCAAGGGTACCTTTAGAACCATTGGGGGTGGAGTTCTTTTCATTATTACTATGGCCCTTGTTTTGACCACCACTAGCATGCTTTACTATTGTTAAATTTATTATATTTAAGACCATTATTATTAGGGTTATCATGATAATTACTCTTGCGTCTGCCAAATCTATTATTCCTAAAGTTATTACTTTCATGCTTGGCTTGTGACCTCTGCATCAGCTCCAAGCGTTTCATTAAGGTAGACGAATTCTCAAACACGTCATTTATACTTGGGTAATTAGTTAAAGTTTTATCGATTAACAAATTTATAAACCTAGGAGGTAATTTATTAACTACGAGTGAACTAATCATTTTAAAACCTGCAGTATCAGGAGCAAGGAAATCTAACCCGTAGGACTTTAGGTCATAAGCTAAGGCCTTAACCTCATTAAGAAAAGATTTCACCTCAGCTAAATTATCTTCAGAAGGAGGAGAAATATCTAATAGCCTAACAATTATTTTTTCTACTATGAAGTCTTTATCAAGAAACTCCTTCTTTAAAATATCTAGAGCAATCGTGTAATTAGAGCCTTCAGGACTCAAATGTTTAATCATTTCATAGGCCACATCTCCCAGATTGCTTATCAAATGTATAAGTTTCTCCTCATTTGTGTAGACGGGATTTCCGTCTATTACAGCTTTAAACTTAGACAAAAAACGGGAGAATGCTAACTTATCAGCTTCATCACCCTCAAACTTCCCTATCTGAATTGGAGGCTCTTTTGCACTCCTAAAAAGGTTCAAACTAGAGACAGTTCTATCAGATACATTAGAATTAGGGCCTACAGTAGAGTTAGAAAAGGGTGTTTCAGAGTCTTCACTAGCAATAGAAGGAGTATTAGGCTTTGTTAAGTTGTCAGATAAAGTGGCAATCTGTTCTTCTAAATCTAATTTATAATCAAACATACTGTTACGCTCACTTGCATAAAATTCATTAAGACTTTTAAATTTAAGTATATTTGACAAAATACTTTTATCTGTCTTCTCCAAAGACTTCAAATAACCCTTTAATTCAGATATTTTATCTTTAATAAAAGAGGGACTACCGCTAGTTCTTAATCTAGCTACAATTGCCTCCATCCTTCTTTTTATATCGTCTCGTTCTACAATGTGAGGATTATTAAGTAACTGGCATTCTTCCATATCAGCCATAGTGATAATATAAAAACAATGACTAAGTGAATTTAATATTTCTCAAAAAAAAAAACAACTACGTTATAATTTTACTCAAAGTATAGGCAACGCATCCAAGTATCAAGGAAATTCAATAAGCTATATATAAGATAAGATGAGTTATAATTAAATAGCATGAGCTAACAAAATTAATTAAGATAGACGTCCTCTTTTTAAATTCTTGGAAAGATGTTGGGAATTTACCAAGAAGTAAATTCTCTGATATGCAATCACAGCAGTTGAGTGAACTGCTCTACCCAAATAAGAGGAGGTTCTAGCCTAACTAGTTAATTTACAACAAAAAACAATTATAACTCACCATTAAATTTTAATTTCAAATTAGCTTTTAAGTTTTGTTTCCAAGAATTTAAAACTTGGAGGGAAGCCTTTTGTTTGAGGCTTAATTTTAGTAAATTAAAGGTAGTTGATAGTACCTAGTTTTGCCTACATATATCATGCCATCCGTGGAGTACTCTGTTCAAACTTAAAGTAAGGTATAAGGATTTAGAGGCTAGAGAAGTGTTAGAATAAAACAGAAAAGATAGAATAGACCTAACTGCTAGTCCTGCTAATTCAGAATATAAAGGGTTAGGACCAGCTTGGAAAAAGAGACCTTAACATAAGTTTCTCTGAACAATTCCTCAATCTTAATAAAAGGAAAAAATACTTAGGCCTAAACTAATCCATGTTAAATAAATTATAAAATGAATACTTAGTTTAAAATAGCGTGATGCTACAAGGGATCGGAGCTATACCAACTCACGAGTTATTCAATTTATAAGGATTTAAAAAATGATATATAAGTACAATTGTGAATCTACATTAGCCTTACCTGAATTTGTTGTTTTCAAAGATTTTTTTTGCTCTTTGAATAAGATCTAGATAGTCCATAGATAACTCTGCCTTTTGGTTTTAGTAATCTATTTCTTAAAATCTTAGTTAGGGTAAATTTGATTGGTGAGAAGGTAAAGAGAATAGAGATAGGTTGATAGTGAAAATATTTGAAAAGAAATGAAGAAATTTACCTCTATACCCTTTTTACATTTTGATTTTTATAAATTTGATTACACAAACTCGACTAAATAGTACCGCCTTTGAATTAGAAGTGATTCCACAATTGTCGCAAGACAATGTGATTTTTTAGTGAAATTTAGTGAAAAATGGATACCACATGTAGACAAAATATAAATTCCGCTAAAACTAATAAATAAAAGATACTGTATATACCTAATAGTTTTTAAATCCTAAAATAAAATACTATATCCTAAAATAAAATACTAAAATGAGCAAAATAGAAGATATATATGTGAAAGTATATAATAGTTTTTATATCCTCCCACTGAAGAGTTGCAATGAAAACCATTGCAATTAAAAGAATTAAATTTTTTACAAATCAGATAAATTCCTGCGAAGGAATTCTTGACACTTGACAGCAGCCTGTCTAATAGGTCTTTCTTTGACTGAATTGAGCTGAGAAATTTGATTCTGTTGAGAGTCAAGTTGAGGTGAATTTATACCTGAAGTTGAAGGTTGTACATCTACAATAGCAGTATCACTATTACTTTGAATAACTGAATTTGAATTTGAGGGATCAACTTGATCTGTATTTTCATTGTTTTGACCATCTGAATTGGAGAGATCACTGCTTGCTTCAGCATCAGTTTCTCCACTGGAGACAGAGTGGGTAATAGATAACTCCAATGGGTAGAGATGACAAATGGAATAATGACAGGTTTGTCCATCTCCCTTTTTTAATAACACACTCCTGATCTTGTCGTCATCACCAACAATGACTTCCAGAACTCTACCCAAAAGCCAGAAGGGTCTAGGTTTGTTAGGTGTGTGAATCAGAACTATATCTCCAACCTTTATTCTGTTGGTCCACTCTGACTGATAGAGATTTCTACTTGTCTGGCGCAAATTTAATAGATAAGACTCATACCATAATTCCCTGAAAGTCTCCAAAACTCTACCTTGAGCAGTTAGAGTTATGGCTAAGTCTTGTTGTGAGGGAGGAAGTTTTTTCCATATTGGGGTGGAAACTTCATTGAATATGAGGTTTGAATTGCCATAAGGCTTCAAAAAGGAATTTGGAGCAATAACTTCCAAATCATTATCTGATGACCTATAGGTTAAAGGTCTTGAATTGATAACATTGGTGATATTTGAAATACTTGTTAACAGTTGAAAGTAAGTTAAGGTTGCTTTACCTATAGTTTTATAGAGACATCCCTTAACTGTTCGTATCATTCTCTCCCAAACTGATCCCACCCAACTGGAATAGACTGGAATCTTGTAATGTTTGATGTTATTGATACGCATATGTTCGGAGAACATATTTGAAGACAAAGATTCTAACAGTATATTTCCACCTTGTTTGAAATTCCTGGCATTATCTGAGTACAAATTGGATGGTATGCCATATATATTTGTGAAACGTTGGAATGAAAGTAAAAAGGATTCAGTGGACATATCTGGAAGGACATCAACATGAATAGCTCTGATATTAAGGCAGGTGAAAATTAATAGATACATTTTTTGAAATTCCTTATCATTAATCTTTACAACGAGATGCCCTGTAAAGTCCACTCCAGTATGCTCAAAAGGACGCACAAAATTAACTCTATGATGAGGAAGATTAGTCATTTTTGGATATTTAAAGGGTATACTGTTAAATTTTTTGCATACTATACAGTCTGACAAAACATTCTTTACAGCCTGCCTGGCCTTGGTAATCCAGAAGCCATGAGCTCTGATGAAATTGATAGTGGTTTGAACACCCAAGTGTTGACATCTTGAATGAAAGTCTCTTACTATTAATTTAGTGAGATGATGATCCTTGCCAAGAAGAATTGGATTTATCACATCATCATTATATAAAAGTGTCTTGGCAATTCTACCTTTGGATCGGATTAGGCCTTTATCATCTATGAATAAGTTAAGTTGATTGACCAGCAGTGGAATTTCATCCTTTTTATTTCTCCAAAATCCTAAAAAGGATGAAATTCCACCGCTGGTCAATCAACTTAACTTATTCATAGATGATAAAGGCCTAATCCGATCCAAAGGTAGAATTGCCAAGACACTTTTATATAATGATGATGTGATAAATCCAATTCTTCTTGGCAAGGATCATCATCTCACTAAATTAATAGTAAGAGACTTTCATTCAAGATGTCAACACTTGGGTGTTCAAACCACTATCAATTTCATCAGAGCTCATGGCTTCTGGATTACCAAGGCCAGGCAGGCTGTAAAAAATGTTTTGTCAGACTGTATAGTATGCAAAAAATTTAACAGTATACCCTTTAAATATCCAAAAATGACTAATCTTCCTCATCATAGAGTTAATTTTGTGCGTCCTTTTGAGCATACTGGAGTGGACTTTACAGGGCATCTCGTTGTAAAGATTAATGATAAGGAATTTCAAAAAATGTATCTATTAATTTTCACCTGCCTTAATATCAGAGCTATTCATGTTGATGTCCTTCCAGATATGTCCACTGAATCCTTTTTACTTTCATTCCAACGTTTCACAAATATATATGGCATACCATCCAATTTGTACTCAGATAATGCCAGGAATTTCAAACAAGGTGGAAATATACTGTTAGAATCTTTGTCTTCAAATATGTTCTCCGAACATATGCGTATCAATAACATCAAACATTACAAGATTCCAGTCTATTCCAGTTGGGTGGGATCAGTTTGGGAGAGAATGATACGAACAGTTAAGGGATGTCTCTATAAAACTATAGGTAAAGCAACCTTAACTTACTTTCAACTGTTAACAAGTATTTCAAATATATCTACATGCTTATCAATTCAATGACCTTTTAACCTATAGGTCATCAGATACTGATTGGAGTTATTGCCCAAAATTCCTTTTTGAAAGCCCTTATGGCAATTCAGAACTCATATCAGATAAGTTCCCACCCCAATAATGGAAATGAACTTCCTCCGCTCACAACAAGACTTAGTCCATAACTCAATCTGCTTCAAGGTAGAGTTTTGGAGACTTTCAAGGAATTATGGTAATGAGTCTTATCTATTAAATTTGCGCCAGACAAGTAGAATCTCTATCAGTCAGAGGGACCAACAGAAAAGTTGGAGATATTAGTTCTGATTCACACACCTAACAAACCTAGACCCTTCTGGCTTTTGGGAAGAGTTCTGGAAGTCATTGTTGGTGATGACGACAAAGATCAGGAGTGTGTTATTAAAAAAGGGAGATGGACAAACCTGTCTTATTCTATTTGTCATCTCTACCCATTGGAGTTATCTATTCTCCAACTCTGTCTCCCAGTGGAGAAACTGATTGCTGAAGCAAGCAGTGAATCTCTCCAATTCGAATGGTTCAAAACAAATGCAAAATACAGATCAAAAGTTGATCCTCAAAATTCAAATTCAGTATTCAAAGTAATGTGATACTACTATTGTAGATGTACAACCTTCCAACTCAAGGTATAAATTCACCTATACAACTTGACTCTCACAGAATCAAATTTCCTAGCTCAATTCAGGTCAAGAAAAGACTATTAGACAGCTGCTGTCAATTGTCAAGAATTCCTCGCAGAAATTTATCTGAGTTTGTAAAAATTAATTCTTTAAATGCAATGGTTTACATTGCAACTCTCAGTGGAGGATATATAAAACTTATATATTTCAACATATATATCTCTATTTGCTCATTTTAGTAATTTTATTTAGGTATAGTATTTTTATTTAGATTTAAAAACTATTTAAGTATATATACAGTATCTTTTATTTATTAGTTTTAGCGGAATTTATATTTTGTCTACATGTGGTATCCATTTTTCACTAAATTTCACTAAAAAATCAATTGTCTTGCGACAATTGTGGACTTAATTCTAATTCAAAGGCAGTATTATTTAGTCGAGTTTGTGTAATCAAATTTATAAAAATCAAAATGTAAAAAGGGTATAGAGGTAAATTTCTTCATTTCTTTTCAAATATTTTCACTATCAACCTATCTCTATTCTCTTTACCTTCTCACCAATCAAATTTACCCTAACTAAGATTTTAAGAAATAGATTACTAAAACCATAAGGCAGAGTTATCTATGGAATATCTAGATCTTATTCAAAGAAAAATATATTTGTTGGCAACAGCAAAAGTTTGTTTGGAAACTTAAAAACGAGGCACTTGAAAATTGAGAGTCAATTGAATAACTCGTGAGTTGGTATAGCTCCGATCCCTTGTAGCATCACGCTATTTTAAACTAAGTATTCATTTTATATTATTTAACATTAGTTCTAGTTAGGCCTAAGTATTTTTTGCCTTATTAAAGATGAGGAATTGTTCAGAGAAACTTATGTTAAGGTCTCTTTTTCCAAGCTGGTCCTAACCCTTTATATTCTGAATTAGCAGGACTAGCAGTTAGGTCTATTCTATCCTTTCTGTTTTATTCTAACACTTCTCTAGCCTCTAAATCCTTATACCTTACTTTAAGTTTGAACAGAGTACTCCACGGATGGCATGATATATGTAGGCAAAACTAGGTACTATCAACTACCTTTAATTTACTAAAATTAAGCCTCAAACAAAAGGCTTCCCTCCAAGTTTTAAATTCTTGGAAACAAAACTTAAAAGCTAATTTGAAATTAAAATTTAATGGTGAGTTATAATTGTTTTTTGTTGTAAATTAACTAGTTAGGCTAGAACCTCCTCTTATTTGGGTAGAGCAGTTCACTCAACTGCTGTGATTGCATATCAGAGAATTTACTTCTTGGTAAATTCCCAACATCTTTCCAAGAATTTAAAAAGAGGACGTCTATCTTAATTTTAATTTTGTTAGCTCATGCTATTTAATTATAATCGATCTTATATATATATATATATATAGCTTATTGAATTTCCTTGATACTTGGATGCGTTGCCTATACTTTGAGTGAAATTATAACGTAGTTGTTTTTTTGAGAAATATTAAATTCACTTAGTCATTGTTTTTATATTATCACTATGGCTGATATGGAAGAATGCCAGTTACTTAATAATCCTCACATTGTAGAACGAGACGATTTAAAAAGAAGGATGGAGGCAATTGTAGCTAGATTAAGAACTAGCGGTAGTCCCTCTTTTATTAAAGATAAAATATCTGAATTAAAAGGTTATTTGAAGTCTTTGGAGAAGACAGATAAAAGTATTTTGTCAAATATACTTAAATTTAAAAGTCTTAATGAATTTTATGCAAGTGAGCGTAACAGTATGTTTGATTATAAATTAGATTTAGAAGAACAGATTGCCACTTTATCTGACAACTTAACAAAGCCTAATACTCCTTCTATTGCTAGTGAAGACTCTGAAACACCCTTTTCTAACTCTACTGTAGGCCCTAATTCTAATGTATCTGATAGAACTGTCTCTAGTTTGAACCTTTTTAGGAGTGCAAAAGAGCCTCCAATTCAGATAGGGAAGTTTGAGGGTGATGAAGCTGATAAGTTAGCATTCTCCCGTTTTTTGTCTAAGTTTAAAGCTGTAATAGACGGAAATCCCGTCTACACAAATGAGGAGAAACTTATACATTTGATAAGCAATCTGGGAGATGTGGCCTATGAAATGATTAAACATTTGAGTCCTGAAGGCTCTAATTACACGATTGCTCTAGATATTTTAAAGAAGGAGTTTCTTGATAAAGACTTCATAGTAGAAAAAATAATTGTTAGGCTATTAGATATTTCTCCTCCTTCTGAAGATAATTTAGCTGAGGTGAAATCTTTTCTTAATGAGGTTAAGGCCTTAGCTTATGACCTAAAGTCCTACGGGTTAGATTTCCTTGCTCCTGATACTGCAGGTTTTAAAATGATTAGTTCACTCGTAGTTAATAAATTACCTCCTAGGTTTATAAATTTGTTAATCGATAAAACTTTAACTAATTACCCAAGTATAAATGACGTGTTTGAGAATTCGTCTACCTTAATGAAACGCTTGGAGCTGATGCAGAGGTCACAAGCCAAGCATGAAAGTAATAACTTTAGGAATAGTAAATTTGGCAGACACAAGAGTAATTATTATAATAACCCTAATAATAATAGTTTTAAATATAATAAATTTAACAATAATAAGCATGCTAGTGGTGGTCAAAACAAGGGCCATAGTAATAATGAAAAGAACTCCACCCCCAATGGTTCTAAAGGTACCCTTGAAAACTTTAAGACTACCCAAAAGTCTGCCAAATCTAATGTTCCTTTTAGAAGCAAAGCAGCTAATTCAGCCTTCCCGTGTAAATTTTGCAGCATGGCAGGTCATAGCATGAATAAATGTCCATCTTACAAAGACATTGAATCTAGGCTAGAACGCTGTGACCAGCTGCATATTTGTAAGTTTTGCTCGAGTGCCAAGCATGCTACAGAAGAATGTCCGGGTAATCAAGGGGGCTTTTTAGATTACGCTTGCATGTATTGTAAACTTTTTACTCATATTTCTGCTTTATGTAAACAGGGGCATTCTAATAATTCTAGCAGTCAAACTATGTCCTATCTTTGCATTAATTTTAATAAGGGTGAACAAAACTATCTCCTCCCATTTATAGAAATCACTTTGCACCAAGGGGGTAAACAATGCCGTTTGTTAGCTCTTTTAGACTCTGGATCGGAACGAAGTTATGTTAGTTCTAAAGTTGCAGGGCAGCTATTAGACTTGAAAACTTTGTATAGTATTAGCTATGACATACATAGTTTTGTTTCATCGAAAGAAAAAACTTTCTTTCTTAGCTCCTTTGTTATTGATCTGCCTGGCAGAAACCAGTTTCCTTTTGCTTTGCTCATTGATGAGTCCTTTGATATTAAGTTCGAAATACCTGGTTTAAAAATGGCGTTAGAGAATATAAATAAACTTGGGCACAGTGTAAGTTCTTTGAGTGATAGGCATGGTTGTGAAGATTTTGTGTAGAATTGCATGCTTTAATTGGTATAGATTTGTTACAATATTTGCCTCCTTTTTCATTTGAGAGATGTATGAATGGAGCTTGTTTTAAGATGGGTCAGCATATTGTACCATTTGGTGATATTAAAAATTTTCTATACCCTGACCAAATTGATAAACTGAATGTGCCTTCTAATAAAATTGGAGGCCCTTCGTCTCACGAAAATCTTGCCCATTCCTCTCTTGTTAATCAGGTTTTAAGTCCTTCCACCTCATACTTTAATCCATTGACAAGTATTTTTGAAGACAGTGTAGTAGAGCATGGTCTAGATAATATTTTTACTCTTGAAAGCCTCGGTATTTTAGATGTTAATGAAGATATGGCTAAAGCCGATATTTTGCAAGTTTCAGAATTTAATAAAAACATAGTTTTTAAAGATAGTCACTACTTTGTGAAACTCCCCTGGAAGGAAACCATTGACCTGGTTCCTTCTAATCATATTGTTGCCCGTAAAGTCCTTGATAGAGTTGTCTCTAATTTACATTATAAAGATTTATTTGATGATTATGGCAAAGTTTTTAGCCAACAGTTGACTGATGGTATTATTGAGAAGGTGGATATAAACCCTTCAGAATATGCAAATTTTATTTTCATTCCCCATCGGCCTGTCCTAAAGACTGAGGCTCAGGTTACGACCAAAATACGCCCAGTTTTCAATTGCTCTTTAAAAACCAACCTTAAATTGCCTTCTTTGAATGAAGCTGCCTACCCAGGCGTTGACCTAATGTCCTCACTCCTAAAATTAATACTGAAATTTAGATGTAATAAATATGTCATCCTTGCTGATATTAAACAGGCCTTTCTTGCTATTAAATTGCTTACTGAAGAGGATAGGAATAGATTTTGTTTTTTCTGGGTAGAAAATGGCAAAATTGTCACCTACCGCTACACCACCTTGGTGTTTGGTTTTGTTAGCAGCCCTTTTATTCTCCATTTTGTCATGAAACACCATGCCTCTAAATTTCCAGATGATTTATGCTCTAGACTGCTAGCAAGCAACTTTTATGTAGATAATTTCCTTTATAGTAGCAATAATCATTTAGAATTAGAGTACATTTATAAAGAAGCATGTGTGAGAATGGATGAAGCTTCCTTTAAACTTAGAAGTTGGAATTCTAATTTGCCAAAGTTAAATTCTATGTTTGAAGCGGATGGCAGATTTGCTGCGCATGGTTGCCCGGAAGAGAAAGTCTTAGGTTATAGATATCATTTGGAAAATGATAGCCTAAGTGTGGCGAAAGTTGACCTCAACATAGAGGCTAATACTAAAAGGCAAATTTTGTCAGCAATTTCCTCTGTTTTTGATCCTTTGGGGCTAATCTTGCCTTTAACGGTTAGTGGTAAAATATTGATGAGGGACATTTGGGGTTTGAGTCCTAAAGTAGATTGGGATACTGTTCTAGATCCTAAAATTATAACTGAGTGGAAAAGGGTTGCTTTATCTCTTAATAAGGCTTCTGAATTATCTTTTAGGAGAATGGTCCTTGATAAGGACAAGGTTTATGGGTTGCATGTATTTTGTGACAGCTCAAAAACCTCTTATGGTTTTATAGTATATGCATGCTGTGATAACATTTCTGAATTGGTCTTTTCTAAGGCTAAAATGGCCCCTTTGAAGGAGTTGAGCATCCCTTGCCTTGAACTTATGGCTGTTGTGCTTGCATTTAAGTGTTTGCCCAGCATTTTGTCTTCCTTTGAAGATATTAACTTTAAATTTTTAAATTTAGTTGTAGATGCCCAGGTAGTGCTTTCCTGGCTGTTAACAAATAACCCTAAGTGTAAATCAAAACTGGTTAAAAATAGGCTTAAAGACATTGAACTTGCCAAAAATGAAATACTTTCTGAATTTAATTTGCCTATATATTTCAGGTATACTGATACCAACAGCAATCCTGCTGATTTATTGACCAAAGGTGTATCATTTAAAAAATTTATTGAAATAAAAAAATTCTGGGTGAATGGACCTCCATTCTTGTCTAATGATTTTAAAAATTGGCCTACACATGAGCTGTTGAGCATTCCCCCTGAGTGTAAACTTAAGTCCTTTGTACATTGTACTGTCACTAATGCTGTTGATGATGTCTTAGACATTGAAAGGTTTTCACAGTTTGATAAGTTGATTAAGATAACTACTTATCTGTTTAAATTTAGGTATATTAAAGTGGTGGAAGCTGATCCTGCCAAATGTGCTGTACTTTACTGGATTAGGCGTATGCAACTTGCATGTTTTGGAAAAGAAATTAGTTTTCTCAAAGCTAATGATGATTCTCAGCCTATTCCCTCTCTTGTTAAAAACTTAGATCTATTTTTGGACGATGATGAAATTCTCCGTTCCCATGGGAGGATTTCTAAGTCTCTTCATTTTAGTTTTGATATTTGTAATCCCATTTTACTGGGCAAAGTACACCACTTCACCAGATTGATTATTTTGAATGCTCATTCTCAAGTTCAGCATCTTGGGGTGCAAACTACTTTAAACTGTGTTAGAAATAAAGGGTTCTGGATCCCTCAAGCCAGACAAGCTGTTAAAAATACCTTGTCTTCATGTTTCTTATGTAAGAAATATAATGCTCTCTGCTTCAATTATCCCAAACTTACCAACCTGCCAAAAAACCAACTAGCTTTGATCAAACCTTTCCATCATGTGGGAGTTGATTTCACAGGTCATGTTTCTGTTAAGAGCACAGAAAGTAAGGAGGATTACAAAATGTATATTTTACTTTTTACTTGTTTGAGCATTAGGGCCTTACACCTGGAGCTTGTTCCTGACATGTCTACAGAGAACTTTCTACTTGCCTTTCAAAGGTTCTGCAATAGGTACACTATTCCTTCTCACCTGTACTCTGATAACGCTCGAGCATTTGGAAAATCAGGAGATATCCTGAGTAATGTATTTTATTCCCAAGAATTTTGTGATCACCTAACTAGGTGTCACATTAAGCATATTAAAATTCCTCTTTATGCTGCGTTTATTGGAGCAGCTTGGGAAAGGCTTATTAGGACTGTTAAAAAATGCTTATATAAAACTGTGCAAACTAAAAAGCTTTCTTATTTTGAACTACTGACCACTTTATCCTCGGTTCAAGACGCTATAAATTCCAGACCTCTCACGTATAGGTCTTCTGAAAATGATTTAAATATCATTACTCCCAATTCCTTTCTGAAAATGCACTCTAATTCGGCTCTTGTCTTTAGAGACTTGCAAGATCCATGGAGAGAGATGGACAGGGATGTTGTACTTAAAAGTCTGGATCAGCAACTTATAACCTTTGAAGAATTCAAAAGGCTATGGTATGAAGAGTATTTGTTGAGTCTCAGAGAGCATAGTAGAAACTTGTATCAGAGTCCTTGGACTAATCGTATAAAGTGTGGTGATGTTGTACTTATAAAACTGCCTAACAAACCAAGACCCTTCTGGATGTTGGGAAGGGTCATAGAAGTGGTTATAGGCCATGATAAAATTATTAGGTCAGTAAAAATTAAACAAAGCAATGGTAAAACTGTTCATCATCCTATTTGCAACCTGTATCCAATGGAATTGTCAATAACCCACTCTGGGGCAAATCAGAGTGAAAGAAGGGATGATATTGACAATTCTACTGAAGAAGTTCTTAATACTGATCCTACTCCTCCAGTTGCTAGGAGTAGGCAGTCAGGTGTTAAGAAAAGACCTGCAAGGAAGGCTGCTGTGAAGTTCAGGAAATTCCTGAAAGAAAAGCTGGATGATTTGTAAATAATAGTTTCCTTTTAGAATTAAGTTAGATTTAGGGTTTAGTTTGTATTGGCTTGTTATATGAAGCTTAAACTTTGTAAATATGTTTGATTTGCTCTAAAATTAATTTGCATGGTATGATATGAGCAATTGCATGTTGTTCTGAACTGAATGTTATGGTTTAAAAGTTGTTTGTACATTTGAAAATCATTTCCCCTTAATTTGCCTCCAGCAAATTGTTTTTTGTTGGGAGGATATTAGAAATATTTTATTCCTGTATTAAACCTTACTATGTTGTTATTAACTATTTTAAATTTAACTTGGGTCTTTTTTAAAATGCTTTCAAGATTTAGAGTATTCTTGTATTTCACTGTTTTGGTGTTTTTTAGACTTTCTTGAAAAATATATTTGTTGGCAACAGCAAAAGTTTGTTTGGAAACTTAAAAACGAGGCACTTGAAAATTGAGAGTCAATTGAATAACTCGTGAGTTGGTATAGCTCCGATCCCTTGTAGCATCACGCTATTTTAAACTAAGTATTCATTTTATATTATTTAACATTAGTTCTAGTTAGGCCTAAGTATTTTTTGCCTTATTAAAGATGAGGAATTGTTCAGAGAAACTTATGTTAAGGTCTCTTTTTTCCAAGCTGGTCCTAACCCTTTATATTCTGAATTAGCAGGACTAGCAGTTAGGTCTATTCCATCTTTTCTGTTTTATTCTAACACTTCTCTAGCCTCTAAATCCTTATACCTTACTTTAAGTTTGAACAGAGTACTCCACGGATGGCATGATATATGTAGGCAAAACTAGGTACTATCAACTACCTTTAATTTACTAAAATTAAGCCTCAAACAAAAGGCTTCCCTCCAAGTTTTAAATTCTTGGAAACAAAACTTAAAAGCTAATTTGAAATTAAAATTTAATGGTGAGTTATAATTGTTTTTTGTTGTAAATTAACTAGTTAGGCTAGAACCTCCTCTTATTTGGGTAGAGCAGTTCACTCAACTGCTGTGATTGCATATCAGAGAAACTTCTTGATCCCAACAATATACATGGAAAAGTACTGAGGGCATCAAAATGCCAAAATAATTCCCGCCTAAATAACTTACAGACTGTTAAAGGTTTGAATTTTGTAACGGTTGAGAAGTGCCTATGTGGGCCGCCTCTAAGGCCTCAGCCTAAAAAGCGCGGGGGATTGTTTATTTCAGCAGCGATACGAGGCGGTTGTTGTTAGAGAGTCAGACTTTGAGCCTAATGCCGGCAGCGTGCCGCGTCATTGATTAATCTCAATTAAATTACTATTCAACAATTAAGTATATTAATTCCCCATGCAATTACATTCCGATTATTATTATCTGACATTACAATTAATAATTTTCATTGCCATAACATTAATAAACTTTGATCACAGAAAAATCACTTTCACTCCATCATCCAATTATTAATTACTTTTCTAATTGGTCTGAGTTTAATATCAGATCATATTTTTGGTAAACCCTACGAGTGACCGGAAATACCTTGCAACCTTGCTACATTGCAATCTTGCAATAAAAATAATTACCTTCTTGGATATGGGCCTCAAAAATTCTATTAAAAGAACAGTGACACTTCTGTGAAAAATAAAAGAATAAACGGTGATAAAAGATCAGTGGAAAAGTGTCATCAACACATAACTGTGATCGATGCTACTATTAATACGAGTGAAAAGTGTATTATATAATAATTAATTATATTCTGCGTGTAAGATCCATATATGTACTATAACAAAAAACACAATAATTAAAATACAAAAAAAGTCGCAGTTTATAAAAAAAAAAAAAAAAATGAGGAAATTGATAGCTCTAAGTACGAACTCTTGCTCCATATCAACAAACTCAAACGAGAGCTTTTAGCCTTAAGCATTTTGAAAAAAAAAACTCAAGACAAACGTTCCTTTGTTCCCTAAGAAACACTTATGGCGGGACCTCCGAACAAGCCTAGGCCTTGCTATAGGAACAGGCACGAAAGGCTCAGGCTCACGACGAAAAGAGGGATTAAGAAAATCCCCCAATTCAACAAGTCATCGCTTATCCGAACACATTATAGAGCAAAGTCAAACGCGCGGAGAGAATCAGCGACCCGTTTAAAGGCGAATTTCAATTTCCGCCATTCAATTTTTCTGATGTGGCATCGTGGATATCGGCGATCGAAATCCTATTCAAAATATACAAAATTGAGAATGGAATAGACAAAGTGAAATTAATTGCGCCGATCCTTCCAATCGATGCTACTTTCAAACATTGCCCTCTAAAAACCTCCTATGACAGTTCTGATGAACACTATAAGGAGAGTCATATTTACCAACAAATCAAGCAAACGTTTGTATGACGTCATTCAAAAGGAAGGAATAAAACCCCTAATGAATACCCAGTTGGATATATTGGGTCGCCTAGGAAAAATATTGGACCGAGAAAATACAGAAACGTCCTTCAAAATCATCTCGGCTTCGTAGAAAAGATACTTTATTGCCGCATTACCCAATTCTTGTGTTATCAACATGTATACAATTCGCCCAGGCTGTCGAGCTGCGTACACTCATCGAACTCGCAGACGACCTCTTTAAAGTTACCAATCCGAGAAACTAAGAAAAAAAGGTCCAATACAGAATCTCGAAAATAAAAACAACCACAAAATAAAATAGCTCTTCACTTTAAATAGAAGGAACGTGTATAAATTCTATGTATAAAAATTAACTCTCCGAAAACTCCTCTTAAGAACTACTTACAAATATAAAAATTAATAATAATTAAAAATTAAATAATAATAATAATAATAACAATAATAATCAATATAATAATAATAATCAATAATAAATAATAATAATAATAATAATAATAAATAATCAATAATATTAATAATAATACTAATTAATAATTATAATAATAAATAATAATAAAAATTATAATAATAATAATAATAATAATAATAATAATAATAATATAATAATAATTGTGGCTAGTGGTTAATTATTATTATTTTTATAAAAATAATATATGGAGAATTATAATGATATTAATATAATAATAATAATAATAATAATATAATAATATAATTAATGATATAGATCAAGTGGAAAAAAAAATGCAACAACAACTTTATTTATATAATATCAAATATTTAAATTGGAGAAAAATTTTATACAAATAATTCTGTAAATGACTGTGTCGTTCATAATAAATATTTATAATAATGAAGCTATATACATAGTTTAAACTATGCTATATATAATATGAAACAAAATGCAATGAAAAAAAAAGTGAATCAAAATAAAAAATTTTTAGTAAATGTATTCAACATTTAATATTTTATAGAGCAATGTATATGCTTTAAACAAAGGTAATTAATTCTGATAAACACATAAAGTTTCTATATATTTTCATGACAATTATTTTAATTATTGAATAAGCCTAGAGTGGAGTGAGGAAGAAACCATACTTCCCATGATCCGAAATATCGCGCTTAAAACTTAATTTTTGCGCAATCAAGATGTTGCTATGCCGTTCAAAGTTTTAACCGATAGTAGAGGATAAATGGGAAGGTCGATTTTCCTTCACAAAGCGTAGAAATTTATGATTGTATTTATATGTCAAAGTAATACATAAGTATAGGTTTAACTACAAAACAATGTAAAAGGCAAGTAGCCCCACCACCGGACAAAGCCTGAGTCCAGATATACAAGCGCGCACGCCTGCGCGAGATAACTCGGAAAAGGTCAATTTGTAAGAAATGCAAAATTTAAAAAAAAAAAAAAAAGGAATTGTATATCGAGTCCTTACCAATTTAGGAACATTTTGTAAAGTCCTGTAAAATTGATTATTTGTGTTGATTATAATTGTAAGTTCGGCATGTCTTTTCAAATTTCCCGCTCTACCTAGACTCTTGTATTCTATCCTAATTATTAAATAAACTTATTACATTTGAAAATCAGAATACCGTAAAATCGATCAAACAAAATAAGCGGAAGCTTAAACGAAAAAAATGTGGTGGGATCTAACGTATTAGCTTGCTTTCTCTCCCCACACAAGGAACAAAAATGCAGATTCAGTAACCAAACAACCTTCTATGTAACTTCTTGTACGAGCCATTGTAAACTCTGAACAAACCGCAGCGTGAGAAGCCTTCACATAAAAAAAAAAAAAAAAAAAAAAAAAAAAAAAAAAAAAGAAGAAGAAAGAAAAGAAAGTTCCGAAGGAAGATACCTGTTTAACATTTGAGAAAAATGAACCGGCAAATGGCGAAATACATTCAAATGCACATAGAAAGAGTTTATCATTATTATTTCTGGATAATTAAGTTCGATTTTAAACCAACAGAGTTCATCTTAACGTCTGCTGAATAGTAAGATCTACCCTAGAGAAATTTGTACGGTTTATTGAGAATTTGTTTTATTTAGAAAGAAAGCGAATGAAAATACAAACGGTCGGCTGAAGAAACTTAGTATATTTAGTAAATCGGTTGAAAATTACATTGACGGGGATAAAATAAATTTTATTATAGCAGTCATATAATTGTGTTTTCTAATATGTAAACTATATTCTTCTCCTTATTGCTATCGTATTATCTGTCTTACACTGTTGCTTTTCTATTGCTTTTATGTCATACTATAAATAGATTATAAGGGTTATTGTGTCGAAATTTCAAACATATTGCAATTAACTCAGATAGAAGCTTTCTTCTATCTGCTGTTGCAATTTGTTTTATGCACCCCGAGGTCCACCCATGTTATCTGGTAAAAGTTCTTTACCAGATAGCCATTATTTAGGAGGGTGGGAGTGGAGCATGAAGTGCAAATATGTCCATACAGTGTATGGACACAGCTCTCAATCTCCGAAATAGCTATGCGAAAATTACTGCGGGCATCAGAAAATGCCAAATGAATGCCCGCCTAAAATCTTAAAACTGATTAAAATTGTGCCACCAATAAGGAGAGGGCCAGATTTGAAATTGTAAGGTGGAGAAGGCGATCAATGCCCTACACCGAGAGATTCCGCTTGGCTATAGCGCAGAGGGAGGATGCGTCGAAGCTCGTCTTCCCATATATTCCAAGCTTATTGAATCAATTTGTAATAGTATTGTGAATCCTATTTGTATATCAATTATCATTCTAAATTGCCCAAGTAAAAAAAAACGATTTAGTAAAATTCAGCCTACAGCTTAAATGCTTCGTGCCAATTCATTGTCAAATAACCGGCAGATTTGCTGAGAAATATTACAATATGGGGCTTTATTAATGTGTTTATTAAAAACTGAAATATTGACTGTGCCATTTATTACATTAACATGTTATGCATTATTGCTTGTCTACTATAATTTACACTTGCGATATGTAACTAAACGTTGGACCGCATCAATCCACTTTCACTGAAGCATCCACCTCATTAATTACTTTTTTTTTTAGTCTGTTGATTTTAATATCATATAGTATATATATATATATATATATATATATATATATATATTATATATTATATAATATATAATATATATATATATATATATATATATTATATATATCATATTATAGTATATATATATATGACCAGTTACTTAACGCCCAACACGGAACGGGAGCTCGGATCAAAAAAAAATTTTCACAGGTGCATTCTATTGATACATAAATAATGCCTAACTTTGAAATTGAATTTTTTTTTTTTTTTTATTTTTTGGTTTACTGTTCTTAGGGCGAACTTATATGATATTATTTGAAAAGGGTCATTAACAGGGCAATGTAGGGCTCGAGGCCGACGGGGAACACAGGGGGGACGTTTATCCCTACCCCGTAGGGGAGGGGGGAGGAACCCCCGCGACACCCAATTACAAAGAGCGGGGGTTTCCGGAGACCCTTCCCGGAGGGGGGGAAATAGTCCTACCCGTAGTTCCCCGGAAGGGCGAGAGACCCCGACTCCTGCCATCGGTGCGGTATACCCTTGGGGTATTCTTTAATTACATTTTCCTTATTAAAATTTTACCAGGATTCCAAAATGTATTCCTTTTCGCTGTAGCTATTGTAGTTTTTAGATATGATTGTTTTTTTTTCTTCTTCTTTTTTTTTTCATTTCGACCCTAAAACGTTTATTTATGTATCATAGAGGCTACCTGTGAAATTTTTTTTTTATCGAGCTCCCGTTCCGTGTGAGCGTTAAGTAACTTTGTCCACAGAAAGTTGACCGCGACCTTTTTGACCTTTTTCTGACCGCGACCTTTTTTGAGCCCCATTTTTACCTGACCTTGACCTTTTTTGGGCCTTTACCTTTTTGGGCTTGACCTTTTTTTCGAACCCTTTGTCTTCCGATGGGTCATTTTTGGCCCACGGGTATTTTTTTAAGAACCCTATTTTTTGAGAACCCTAATAATTTTTTGAGAACCCCTAATTTTTGTGAGAACCCAAATTTTTTGGAGAACCCAAATTTTATTGAGAACCCAAATTTTTTTGGCAACCCCCAATTTTTTTCGGCAACCCTGATTTTTGGCAACCCTTCGAAGAAGGGTTGCGCCAGATGGAGGCGAAGCCTCCATCGTACGTATTACCCCCCCCCCTATTTTACGCCCCCTATTTTTTTCGACCGTGGGCAATTTTGCCCACGGTAATTTTTGATCTTCCTTTAGGGCTTAGCCCTTTTTGATGTCGTTACCTTGTTTGACCTTTTTCGACCATGGGTCAAATTTTGCCCACGGTAATTTGGCTACCCTTTAGTCTTCCATGGGTCAATTTTGGCCCAACGGAAATTCTTTTGGGTACCCTTTGGTCCTTCCTGGCTTTTTGCCCACAAGTTATTTTTCGACCAACCCATTTGGTGATTCATGGTGTCAATTTTTTGCCCACGGTAATTTTCAACCAACCCTTTGGTATTCCATGGGTCATTTTGACCCACAGGTATTTTGTTTCCTTACCTTTAGGGCTTAGGCCCCTATTTTTTGATGTCTTTCCTGTTTGACCCACGCTTGCCAGATCGATGGGTCAATTTTACCCACCGGTAATTTTTGGCTACCCTTTTGTCTTCTATGGGTCAATTTTGGCCCACGGAAAATTTCGACCAGACCTTATGGTATCCAGGTCAATTTTGACCCACGTGAATTCTTTGATCTTCCTTAGGGGCTTAGCCCTATTTTTTGATGTCTTTACCTTGTTTGACCATGATATTTCGGCTTTTACCTTGCCATATACCGTGGGTCAAATTTGACCCACGGTAATTTTTTGTCCTTCCTTTAGGGACGTAGCCCGTTTGAGTGTCTTTACTTGTTGACATTGATATTAGGCCTTTGACCTTACATATACCATGGGTTCAATTTTGACCACGCTACTTGAGGGGCTTTGATGGTTCCCAATCAACGTAAGAAGTACCTGATGTTCTATTTGTGTTCTATGAGTATTAGAATGAGTGCCCAGGTGAGTGCCAGGGTGAGTGCCAAGTGCTGTGCCAATGAGTGCCAATGCAGTGCCAGTGAAGTGCAATGAGGCCAGTGATGCACATAGCTGCCAGTGAGTGCACATAGTCCCAACTGAGTGCCACTTTTTTTCAAGCCTTTTCTAGCCTCCCTGAGCCCCGATGCACCTAATATGGGTTGTCTACCATAGGTAATAAGGTAATGAGATTCAATTGTGTATATTAGCAAGCTGCTAGGATGTTCTACTTGAGTTAGTCTTTTTTAACACTTATACAACACTATGACCTTATAAGCGCTTACCACTCTCCATAGAACTTTACATTAAACTATTACCAACTTACATCACAAGCCCACACGACAGATGCATTACACTTTCACCACAGACACCGATATTTTGAAGCCTCACTTTGAATGCCTCGCATAATGCCTCGCATTGGGGATGCCCCAGCTTTTTTGCTCCATCATAAATGCCTCAGCATTGATGCCTCAACTTTGAAGGTTCGTCTTTGATGACGTCATCTTTGATGCCGTCATCTTTGAGACCATCTATATTGATGATTCATCTTTGATGAAATCATATTTGATGGCTCATCTCTACCCTACATCAAAGAACAGAGTTAATATTAATGTCTAACCTATGTTATAAGCTGATCACCAGGACGCAAAATACTTTTTTATTTTTAATTTGTAATGTAAGAATAAAAACACACAGAGTTTCGGTTATATAAACATTTTATTTTAATAAAATTGTACGAAATTTTATTAAAAACATATACTTTACATACCTTAAAGCAGTAAAGCAGTAAAACAATAGAGGTGTTATTACCTAACACCTAGGGGATTAGTATGCCTTTGTTTTACTGCTTTACTGCTTTAACTTTCTGCTTTACTGCTTTAACTCATGTTTTACTGCTTTAACTCTTATGTTTTACTGCTTTAACTCTCATATGTTTTACTGCTTTAAACTCTCTGCTGTTAACTCCTGGCTTTACTGTTTGTTAACTCTCTGCTATTTCTGCTTTAACTCCTATATTATTAACATTATGTTTTCTTT